>VUQI01006302.1:88578-103289 GCA_015106735.1 Paratilapia polleni
CCTTTAAAATAATAAATAAAAAAAAAAATTATTTTTTTTAAAAATAAAAAAAATTTTTAAAAAAAAAAAAAATGCAGACTTTCATTTTATATGTCTTTTATATGAAGCAGGAAAAAACAAACCGGATGATCATTGCACCCTCTATCTGTAAAATATGTGTGTTCAAATGCGGCACATATCAAAGGTGCGGTATGGTTACAATCATGACTCAAAGGGCCTGAAGAGAGAGAACAAATGGATGTCCAAGAGCTAAAAAATCTGTGTTCCTTTTGTTTTGTTGAACCGGTCTCGATCATTTTATTGTTGCATCTAAAGTGTCTTTAAAAGTGCAGGATGTTCTTGATTTCCGTTTGCGGCCTTTTGCTTATCTACACCTCCAGCTGTTTCCGAGCCAAGATCGCTGTAACAACAATTATCGGTGTAAAAGCTCAATGTGTTTGTGGCAGAAGAAGACAGTCCCACATCAAATGCTGATGTTTTATGTGTTTTTGAACAAACTGTGCTGCAAGGAGGGCAGGTACTGTGCTCTAACCTGAATCTGTTACAATGTAGCTTGAAGCTAACACCACTGTGTATCTGTTTGCAGCATCTGTTCTCCATCCTCTGTATCTGAAATACAGATGTGTGCTTTTTTTTTTTTTGGTCCATCTAGCAGTGGGAAGCTTTTTCTTAGCCACAACGGTGGTTTTTTTTCAACGTGGATGTGCCACCCAACTGCACATTTCTTTTAACATTGTAGTAACTGTACCTTGTGCCTATATGAGTCCCATCCTCCCTTGTACTCATCTAAACTATTTTAATGTCTATTTCCTGCTTAATCCTTCACTAGATTTTTCTACAAAAAAAAAAAAAGGCAATTTCTTTGTAAATACACGTGTTGGAGCAGCTATGACTAACTAAAACAAACAAAAAAGATTTAATAAATATTTCTTTGTCGTTGTAATTATCGTGTCTGATTTGTTTTATTAATCGTTATGTAAATGAGTGACAGCTTGTGAAATGGAAGGAACATCAAAAAGGCGTGAAGGCTTTGTCGCAGCAGCTCGAGCGAGCATTGGATGTTTGTCTTGGTTGTCACTTGATGCATAATCACACAGGCCGAGTCCAGGGGAAGTGGGTGAACAGCTGTTTCTCCGTAATCTGGAGGTAATTCACAGTCTGAAAAAGCACAAAACAGAAACAGCTTCAATTAATCTTGCGGGAATGTGCAGCGCTTCAGGGAGCTCTGCCAAGAAAACTCCGTCTCACACGCTCTTTTGCTACTCGCTCCGCTCTGCCTCTCCTGCTGTCTGGTTTAATTTCTCAGTTTCTGTCTTTCATTCCCTCCCTTTGTATCTGTGGTGAGTTTGACACCTTTAACCAGCTCATTTCATAGCATCCAGATCAAGGTTGTGTACACGCTGTTTTTTAGCCAAATGCAGCAACCTCTTTTATCAGCAGCAGTGTTGATAAAAGATGGATGTAGCCTCTGTGATGTCCCCCATTGGCTAGTGATTCCCATTATAAAGCCTTGAGCTGAGTGTTTTGTCTTTGCCATCTTGGTGGTTTGAAACCGGATGTGATGAGCGAGGGGTGGATCGGACTGATCACACACGCCCTGGATAATCTTTCTGACTCCAATAACAACCATAATTTACAAACTGTACATCATGTTTTATTCAGTATGACCTGAAACTAGTGATTGGGCCCATAAACTCGTCAGGAAAGCTTTTACTGAGGTCACAGAGCAAAGGAGCTAAGGGTTGTTTTCCCATTGACTTCTACACAACTGGAAGTCTTTGTGCAACCAGAGGAGTCGCCCCCCTGCTGGCCATTAAAAAAATGCAGGTTTAAGGCAATTGCTGAAGGCACTGGCTTCACTTTTCAGACTCGGAAGCCAGGTTGGAGTTCTATAAATACCAATGATTTCCAAAATGATGTGAGTGTAAAGATATTTACAATGCTGATGCCTTTGGTGAGGCAGCATCAAGATACAAAATAATTTGGTGTAAGCATGAATCAAACAAGACTTTCAACCAGGAAACCTGTATCTGTTGTGGAAACACAGGTTTTAGATATAGTTATTATAAAGTTTCAAAATATATTATTTGTTGACAGTCATTTTTTTGTTAGATCTAGACACCCAAATTACATGATTAAGTTTATGAAAAGGCAACCTCCATATACAGATTCCCACATTAACCCTCTGGAGTCCAAGTCATTATGTGGTAACCATAACCCTCCCTAATGCTATACTTTGGAGAAAGGCAAAACTGACTTTTTTTGGAAAAAATGTGAGTAGTTTTTGATGTGTCCAGTTAGAATGATTATTTGTATTGTTCCCTGATTGCCAAGACTTTGGGAACAGTTTAATATAAACAAAAGTGACATATTCTGATCGCATAGGATAAGAACCGACTGCAGAGCACACTGCAGATGGAAATTGTTGCCCTCCAAGAGACCAGGCTCCCAGGATGAGGAACTGGGATCAACAATCTTAGATTCTCTCTGTCTCAACGTCAAGCTTAACAAACACATTGGACAGGTGGCTATCACCATGTCAATGCTAACACAGATCATATGGACCAACAGCAAGTTGACAGAGCACACCAAGATCCAGATCTACAGAGCTTGCATCATGAGCCCCCCTGTACAGCAGCGAGACCTGGATGCTGCGTCCCCCGACAGGAACAGAAGCCCAACACTTTCCACATGCGCTGCCTCTGGTGCAAACTGAACATCTTACAGGCAAACCCCAACCACGGTACAAAGATATCTGCAAGACGGATTTGAAGGCCTTGTAAATCAATCTGAACAGCTGGGAAGCTGTAGCCTCAGAACAATCAGCTTGGAGACAGATAGTGCAGAAAGGTATCACTGAGTTTGAAGAGACACTTTCCCAGCAGTTCAAGGCAAAGAGTCTCAAGAGAAAGACCCAACAGCAGTCTGACAGATCAGCGTCTGACTACACTTGCATTCAATGTGGGAAAGACTGCCCCTCCTCTATCGGCTTGTTCAGAGACAACACAACTCCATAGCCTCCCGAGACCAACAGATGCCTATTGTTAGGATAAGAGTAAAGGTTAAGGTTGGGGGTCATCACAGATGATGACTTAAAATAGAAAGCTTACCAAAAATCCTCTCCTTTAACCCTCTGAGGTCTCATTTTGGAGTCTGAATAGTATTGACGAATCACATTTGAGTTTCTCCTCCATTTTCTTTGTTATAGTTGTGATGAGTCCCGCACCAAACAGTGGTGTCATTATGAAAAGGTTTAACAATTTTACATGCACCATGCATGCACATTTGCCATTTTAACCCCCTTTGAAAATTGACAACTGTCACTCTCATGTGGTTGGATTAGTCTTGGATGGTTTGGAGCTGTGAACTCTGTGAAGTATATATACAGTGGCTGTCATGTGGGAAAAAAATTGAAACTACCCTTTGAAATGCATGGGGTAACTTTAGTCAAGCAAAAAATTAATTGAGTGTCAGCAATAAAAAAACATTTATACTGATAAAGGTCCTGCATTTACTTTAAGTGTTTGACTGTATGTCAGTTAGCAGTTAACCATCTAATTTACTGAAAAGCAACACAGAAACACCACACGCCAAAAGCAAATGACCACAAGCGGGTGTTTTCACATTCCGTTTTATATGTGCACATTTAATGAGACAGAAATTCATATGCATGTCACAGTAAGTGCAAAATGGCAGAAAGAAAATGGAGGCAGAAGAACATAATTTGTTCTCTAGTATAGTGTTATGTGAAGTGCCAAGATAAACTGACAACAAGCGCGATATTCCCTCTGACATTTCACATCTTTAAAATGTTTTTGGCTGATGCACCTGCACTTCAGACATTACATCTTTGACCTTTTTGAGATCTTCCCTCCTGTTGTTTTGGAAACTCAAACCCCTGATTGGCAGACCTCTTCAGATCTACAGATTTATGCTGCTAATTGTTATTCAAATGATGACCCACCTTTACAAACAGGTTGTGACTGGCATTACTTTAACCCTGATCAGTTTCCAGTATTTTGGCTATCTGCTGTGGCCCACGCGTTCCATGCTGAGAAATGCCGGATTGTGGGAATGTCTCGAACTGGACTTCCCACTGATATCCAAACTCCCGTTATCTGTGTTTTGGGTCTGAGTGAAATATATTTGTCAGACACTCACACTTCCTGTTCTGTCTGCTCTGTGCTTATGAACTGTGATTATAAGTAAGCCGTTATGAATACAGTGTCAGGACGTAAACATGCAATCAGTGTTATGTTCCTCTCTCTGGAGGAATAACCAGTCTGGGATTCCTCTTATGTTTAAACTCTTATTGTATGATTATGGTGGATCAATCCAGGAATATGTTCACAGTGACAGGATTACCTACAGACAGATTCACTTCATCTGCTCTGCTGTTGCATAGATCATCTTAAGCTGCTGATTATTATGAGGCATGATTCCTTTAGTGAGTGTACTCCTCACTGTACTTCCAATACATCCCTTTTTTGTAATTAACAGCCTTGTTTTAGCATTTTAGTAGTTTTTAAATTATTAACCATCATGACAGTGGGATATTTCAATGTTGAGCATGACCTCACAGCTGATTATCTGTGTGCAATCCTGGATAAAGCCACCTGAGAGAGTGAGGAAGGATAAGAAGAGGCCAGTGAATGGGAAACCCATTTCTTTAAACCAGTAAAGGCCTAGAAGCTGTTTTCTGTCAGCTTCTCTATCTGCAGTGCACCTCACACATCAGATGCCTTAGCAGGAGGTGCAAGGAATGTCGCTTTCATTAACTCAGCTGCAATGATACCTGCTACCTTGAGACAATGTCAGCCTCGGGAAGTGGAGTCTGCTAGTTTTTATTTAGTCTTAGAGCGCTGGAGATAAAGTGGAGACTGAAATAGCAGCTGCAATGGGAGTTCTTGTTTTCTAGATTGTCCAAAACTATTTGGACAGTGTTCTGCTATGTTTTTGGTCCAGTCTGGATTTTCATTGTTTGGGCACACAGTGTGTTAGACAGTACTGTGCATTAGCTTGTGTTTTACCCTTTCCTGTCCTAACAAAGCCCAATGCCTTGCCCACTTTATTCTTGTTGGTACTTTTTTAAAGCAATTAAATTGTGGTTGTTCTGTTATGGTTCCAGGCCCTGTTGTGGTGGTGCTGTGTGTATTTTGTGTTGCAGGAGTTCCTATGTGGAGATGCAGGACATTACAGAAAGCAGGTTTTGTGAAAACCAGGGTAACGGTCTCAGTTACCAGGGCAACTGAGTTTGTGAACCTAACCTGCTCACTGGCAGGTTTTCTTCAACAAACCCTGAACTTCTCACCTCCTGCTGCACTTGAAGCAGCTGCCTGACACGCTTTTAAAGTGCATTCATTTGCAGAAGTTTACATCTTTAACAACACTAAAGTCCCATTTGGATATTAGTTTGTTGTTATATTTAATGAGCACTTTCATATTCAGTCTGTCATCAATCTAAGGAGATAAATGGTTTTCACCTGATATTGTGGATTCATTACCATCTTAGAATAAAATCTCTAGGCTACATCTTTCTGATGCTGACTCTGGACAGTAAGGCAGCTGTCAGGTTGTCAGCCTGGTCCCCTGCAATGAAATATTTAGCATACAATGGGAATCACTGTTTCAATAAAAATTAATCTGTATGAAGCTTTAGACGCGTAACACACCAATCAATGATCAATCATTTGTCATGTTGTCACATGATGTGGTCACACTGATGGAAAAATGTGTCACAGTTGGCATCTTGGAGATGATTTGAATATTTCAGTGGAAATGAGCCTGAAATGACATTAAGATTCAAAAATTGGACTAAATGTAGTTTAAAAATAGTTTTAAAGGCTGGAGAGTCTGACTGAATTCTGAGTGGATTTCATGTTGAATGATAACATGTTTAGTCATTAAAATACATCGAACACCATTTTGAAAGGTGCAATGTATGAAAAGTTAAAGTGTAAACTTCAATGTTGTTTCCACTGAAAATCACCTGAGTCAGTCTTACTGGGTTTGATTAATCTCACAGGTCCATAAGTAAACTGTTTTATCTGTCTGATGCATATTTTTGTCTTCACTTTCTGCCATCTGCATTTTGTCCCTTTCAGGCTGAATTATTAGATTTAAATATCAAATGTAAAGTTTGGTACGATTCCAGCTTTATCTAATAATGAAAATTAAACTTGGGTAAATGCTGAGTGAGTGGACGACACTGATTAAAATGACTCTTTTCTCCTCGTCTGTTTTTTAAGATAAACGTCATTAACTGTTACGTCCACTGACCTTTTGGCCTTTTCCTGGACTTGTAGGTGAGGGGTTGTAACACTTGCATTCATATTCAAAGCATCCATCCCCATCCAATTTTTCCCTTTATTCCCCTTATCCAATTCAGGGTCATGGGGGGGGGCTGGAACCTATCCCGGCTGTCATAGGGCATGACCAACCTGTTGCAGGGTGCTAACCACTACACTACTGTGCCACCCATTCCACAATCCACTGAATTAAATGGAGTCTCTGCTCTTTATTTTCCAGTGCCATGGCTGATGGTGGCTTTCTTTTCTCTAATCACATATACGCTTATCTCAGGGAGAAGATACCCTGAATTGACGGAACTTCTGAGAACTGGAAACTCAGAGTTTCCCATTTCAGAATTAATTAATTCAGAGTTTAGGCTTAGACTCAGAGTTTGTTGAATCTGCTTTTGGGAACGATTTGAAGTCCACCTTCCTGCTGCTGCAGGGCAGGGGTTCTGACCTGCTGCTACCTCTTCCTGTGATGGTGTCTGCACTGTTTCCATACCACGCTCCCACTTGGTTCCATTTTGTTTGTGTTTAGTTCTGCACTTGCAACAGTCGCTGATATTGACTTACATACTTCATGTTAAATAATGTTAAGTTTAATAAATATTTGTCAGTTCCTGTTAAGTTGGCAGTGCCACTCGTCATAACCCCAAAGCCACAACTCAATTTCTGAGCCTCTCTCCCCCACAAATCAACCGGATAGGTCATCTAAAACTTTTATTATGACTTATAGTTGTGTTGTAAAGGAAAGTGATCTCTATTGGTCATGTGAAAAAGTGTATGTAAAATCTGCACTGGTGTCAGCTCTTGTAGAGGACACAGAACTGTAAACACAGTAAACTGAGCTTTGTAATGTTTTTAACTTAGGAAAAACCGATTGTTCGGGTCAAAATGCACGCTTTTCCTATCTTCCTTAACCATTTTGTTGCACGCCATTATTTGAAAATCAACAAACCAATTCCTAATACTTCCAAAACAGGCCTTTATTAGCATTACCTTCTGGAAATTTTTTCAAAGGTCCATCAGATTTGGGCTACATTTGGATAGAAACCCATCTACTGTACAGTGGAAGGCTATGGTCCTTGCCTCTGGACGGCCTGATAGCGATCAGGTTTTGAAAGTTAAACAGCAGCCTTATACCAAATTAATCACATCTGTGAGTGCAACATCAACTTCCACACACTCACGACCTTCCTGCTGTCTGGGAAGTAAAAGGACAGGACTCACCTTCCCTGCCAAGCAATGTTAAACCGTTCCAGGTCTAACTGGACACACAGGACGTGTGTCTATATGTAATCATGAAACTATGATTACATATATGTAAACATTGATTGTTGGTGCTGTTAAGTGGATCAGTGACATCTGCCTTGTGTCTCAGCAGACTCATAGCAAGAATTTATGACTTGATCTAACAGTATCCATCTCGTAAGGCAAAACATTTACATAGTCTGATCCTGGTATTAGATGAGGGGAAAAATAAAAAGACAGCTGATGGATATGCATATTCAGGATATGGTTATGTCCTCTAGAATAAAATAAATTAGGGCTTAAGGGATGCATTGACTGGCACTGAGGTTAAAATGTGACACAAGACTGAGGTGAAATATTTCAACATCAAACACGAGGAGGTTACGAGTTTGACACCTTGTAATTCACAACCTTTCATTTCCCTGATTAACTTTCCTTTCGTCTTGGTCTTCAGAGCATCTCGTGAGACTCGTGTTAATTTGATCTCACGGGAGAAGCCCCCCTGTAATATCTCCACTATAATTCTCAACACTTCCTCTTCAAACTTTTATTCCTGTCCTCTTCAATTTAGCTGAAGGCTTGAGCAGATGGAATGGGGCGACGGGCCACGATAAATGAATCATTTTAGGGGAGCGAGACGTTAATATCAGCAGCCAAACAATCGCAACCCCTCTTCAGAATCGGCGACCTTCAACCGCGTGGCAGTGCAGCCGCAAACCCCGAGGACAAACTCATTTCAGAAATCATCATGGAAAATCATGTTGGCCGTGTGCGCGGACAGCCAGGGACAGGCTGTATTACTGAACTCCCCCGTATTCCCATAATAGAGACCACACAATGGCACGCCGGCCAATTCTCTGCCCCGCTGTTAAAATGAAGCCCTATTCAGTTTTATGTAGGCCATCTGTAAGTCTACTCAAACCTAAAAATAAAGACTGAGTGGAATAGAACATATTCATTGCGCTGTAGATGGCTCCGAGCTGAATGGGATCTCTGAAAGGAGAGAGAGGGAGGCAGCGAAAACACAGAGCAGAGCACTGTGATTGACTCAAGGCCACTGAAACTGGCTAAATCTATTATTCAGACACATACATGACTGCAGGGCAGAACCCATGCATTAAGAGAAAAAAAAATCAATAATTGCAAAATGGCCTCATGTAGTGGTGCAGCACAGTATGGAAAATTGTGATTGATCATTAGTTATTCCTCTCTTCATTAAAGCCCCCAAAATCATATTTGGCCTGCCATGAATCTCTGTGTTATGTTTTATGTCATGTTAGAAAAATAACTGTTGCATTAAATCACTGAGCCACTGTTGTGTGGTTCTGCTCAAGTAAGGCCAGCGGGATGTTCTGTTGCAGTGGCTGTTTGGAGAAGCATATGAAGTGGTGGTTTTTGCAGGTCCAGCTCAATACCGCCTTAAAAATGTACAGTACAGCACTGTGCCAAAGGTTAGCTAAAAGTAACCATCTGTCTCTCTATAGATGGTGTATGAAAGAGGAACTTAGCTTTCAGGTATGAAAATTGAATACAGAAGTGGCTGCAAAAAGATGTCCAGTTTCATAGAAATCTATGAAAAAAAACCCAACTTGATATATGGCGTAGGTAAACAGTATCCTGATGAGTTTATGCTTTCAATTGTTATATTAAAGTCTTACTGAATAAAAAACTGATGTTCATTTTATAAATTATGGTCTGTATTAGAATCAAGAAGGATAATAAAGCATGGTGGGCTTTACTGTGTGATTGAAAAGTCACTCACTTTGAGGGTGCAGTGTCCCTTTTCATTCAGATTCATCCTTCGCTTGTCACATCTGGCTTCAGAGCACCAGGATGGCAAGTGCTATAACACTAATCCTGAGGCTTTACAACAGGACTTAACTTACCCATATGTGCCAACATTTAGGTTTAAAAATCCAGGATTTTTTTGTTGTCTCTCTCTTAAGTTTGACTGTCATGCAAATTACAGAGAAACAGCAAAACGGGAGGGCAAAGGGGGATAGTCTTAAAATATGAGAGAACCTGGGAAAAACAGGACTGTTGACAGGTTTGCAATCCACTGGGCGATGTCATGGTGGCTCCATCTTTTCTATACAGGCTACAATTTAAACTCTTTTTTATATGCATTTGTTCACATCAAAGTGAATAAATACAATAAAAAGAAAAAGAAAAACTATTAATAAAAGCAATCCCTTTAAAGAACTGTCCCCTGTGGGGTTGCTGTTCTTGTTGGGTCTTCATCTGGGAGGTGACAAATCTAAAGAGACAAATGAAAACTAAATGCGTGGCTAAAGGTAAGTAGTAAAATGTTTGTCGAGTTTACTTTTTTATAGAAACAACTAATAAAATTAGGAGTCAAGATGGAGGTATTTGTGGAAGAAGTAGTATTAACAGTAGCAGTGTTGATGTGCAGTAAGTGTGTTGAAACGCCTGACGCCTCCGTGCAGCCTTCAGCAGCATGTTACAGTAACTGTTACACAACAACAACAACATGAAGCTGAAACACATGGGACAACAGAGGCTGCAGGCGGTCCATAGGCAGGTGTTCTCCCAGCCCGGGGCCTCAGGAGGCCACCTGGCACTTACGAACACACAGACACACACACACAGATGCACACACACTTGCATATTCATGACTTCAGAGGACATTACTTTGACTTACATTAATTTCCTGGTGACGTACTGTAAACTTTACCATAACAACTACTTGCCTAAATCTAACCCTAGCTTTCAGGTTGAATTTTAATCATTTACCTTACGGAGACTTGCTTTTTGTCCACAAAAAGTGGCTATGTAAACGGATTTAGGTCCCCACAACATGAGGAATACCTAGACCACACACACACACACACACACATACACACACACAAATGGTTACTGTATATAGAAATGCACACAATTCCCAACAATGTACTTGTGTGGGATCCCAGGAGCCATCTCACAGACAGGGCACCTGTACGACACACACACACACACAAACAGCTAGTCGCAGCAGAGACGACCCCCCTGCCCAGGTATAATTGGTGAAAAGTGGTACAAAGTAACAGGAACAGTCACAGGAGTTGTGGCAATAAATCTGGAGCGGGCAGCTTCAAGTTTATGTGCTTCACAAAAATAATAAATTTCTTATTATATGGAGCAAATGTGCTGCCTTTAGGTGAAAATATGAGAATGATGAACAGTCAGAAACAGGGTTTGGTTGGCTCTGTAGTGGTTCAGTACTCACGAACAAAAGTAACAATGTATCAAAACATGAACCAGGAACTTTCTTTGTACAAACTCACATTGCTGGGATTATGAAGTGTTATTATTTTTAACATTTATGAACTTGAGGACAAGACCTCACTCAAAAATGCACTACAAATATGAAATCAAGGAATTTAACCCAGTCGTTTAGACTAGGATACCACTGAGTAAAATATGACTGTGCCACTGTAGCAGCAATGACTTTTACATATTTCTATTATAGTGTTGACAGCTATAAAAAATGTTTATTCTGTTAAATACACAACTTAAACAAAAGCAGAAAATTACATTGCAGATTAAGTCTGAACACTGATCATTTAAAGTAAATTTATTTAAATATACTGCGTAATTTTATCAGTCCTAATATTATTTATTACTGGTAGCAAATTGTGGTGCTATGAATAACTGTTGGAGTCCTTAATGATTACTTTTTTCTTTGAGTTTCTCTTCAGTTTGTGATTCCAAAACTGAGACAAGCAAGCCTACATTTCTTTTCTCCACTTGTCAAGCGAGGCAAATTGGACTTTTTTGATGTTGTCTTAAGTGCCTTGTCTAATAACTTGAGGCGCAAACAGTGGTTTTATGCAAATTTTGAATTAAGGGAGTGTCTACATCTATTCGTGGCTAAAAATGGAACTGGAAATGGCACACATGTTAAATTTCAGGATCACAGAGTTTTAATTGTGAATCTGCAGATTTTTATGCATCTGACTCCAGATCTTATTCTGAGCCAAACTGCACGTCAGCCCTGCACGTTTACACTGAGGGTCCAGTTAAGCCTTTGGCAATTGGTTGATATTTTCAGTGATGTTGATGAATACTACAATCTGACTGGTTTATCAACTAGAGTAATCCTGCAAGTTCCCTTGTTTATGACAGTTAGGGAAATATGATCAAAACAGAGTTGCCAACAAATATTGTTAGAGTTTATGAAATTATTTTTAAAAAATGGCCTTACTCTATCAATGGAGATCAGTCAACAAGCATGTTCAGCCCACTGTCTACGAGCATCCTTGCAGGATTCAGCTACAACCAGAACTTCCAGTCTTAACCAAGCAACAATTGCTTATTATGAGGATCTCAATCTCAAGGACTGAAAAATGAATCAACACAGAAATGCCGAATGCTGCAGCTCCTCTAGTGGCCTCTCGAGGCAGATTTCCCTGTTCAACTTTACAGCCTGGTTTTGCTCTCTAGATCATTTCCTACTTCATAACTACGCATTTCATTTCATAATATTTATTTCATTTGGAGTTAGGAGCACGGCTGTTTTGATGAGTAATTTCCTCCTATTCGTGCTGTTGGTGCCTTTTGTAGCACTTATCTACATCCGTGCAATGTAACATACAGTCTATGGATGAAACCTGCTAACCAAACTTTCGAATGTTAAATAACTCAACTACCCTTTTTTTTTTTCCAAATATGGTCACTTTTGATACCAAAAAAACAAAACAAAACAAAAAAAAACTAACATGGCAGCGGTCAAAATGCCAGCGTTGAGGCTTCAAAGTCATGAAATCCAGAAACCAACTGGGGATATTATGGTGGCTTCTGTCTTTAATATACAGCCTATTTTCAATCCCCCATAAATTTAAACTCAGCATCCATCTTCTGGTGCTTATCCGGGTCTGGGTTGTGGGGGCAGCAGGGTAAGCAGAGATGTGCAGACCTCCCTCTGCCCAGCTACCTCCTCCAGTTCATCAGGCATATGTGCAACCCTGTGTCCTATTACAAATTTCTTTTGCGAAAAGTGGAACTGCACAAGAATTTAAATATAATCTTCTGATGGACAATTTTTTGTGCCAACATGTTGGCAATCAAAACTCTAAGGCTTCAAAATGTGGAGTGTTGTCAACTATTTACTCTTTCAAAGACCAAAACCTGTCTGTGTGTTTTGTCCAGTCTTTGTAAGTGCCTTCCAAGCTTCAGAAACAGCAGATGACATTCTTATAAAGGAATGTATATGCATTTCTACTAAGGCATTCAGCCTCAAACTCTGGAGGGATGTATAAAGATGTTACTGCTAATGTGAACAGTGACTGGAGTGGGTTGATGTCTGAAGTATCAACCTTTAACAAATGCAGCCTGAATGTAAACTGCTGTAAACTGTTTAAATATTTAGTGGTTGCTGGTGAGGGGTCTGTAAATGTCAGGGATAAGGAGAAAAGGACCAAAGTACTTAAGTACTGAACTGCTGAAACAGTGTCTTATTTATCCAACAGTTTGCATTGATTTTTAAATTTTTTTTTGGTTAATGACTTAATGACTGCGCACAAATTAAACATGTTAACATTCATGTTAAGGACACATCTATTTGTGTATTAGCCACAAAGTTGGTTCTTCAAAAAAAAAAAAGTCTGACAGCGTGTAATTAACTTCACCACTGCCGTCTGATCTTTGAGAATCAATGGGTTTATAATTAAGGGGTTGCACTTAATGCCAATTTAATAAAAGGGCACAACCTCTAATCAGCTGATCAGCTCAAGTGGTGTAGCCATGTATTTAAAAGCTCAACTGTCCCGTCCTGCTGTTACTTTTAAACAAGCAATTACATCACCTCAACCGCCGCTCCATTTTCAACAGTTGTGCTTGCTCTGTCTCTAACTCTGGCTTCATTAGTACTAATGTTTGTTTGGCTTTTTAGTTCATTTATTTTCTCTATAATAAAAAGACAAAACTTCTTACACCTTAAACAATTCAACTGGTCCTCATGGGCAGGAGGAAATGTTGGGGAAAAAGTCAACATGAAGAGAGGGGGTGGTGTTCAGGGTGAAAAAGGCTTTCCTCCAATTTACAGTGTTTTTATGGTTGAGTGGCAGGTTTCCTCCCAGTAGTGCTCGACATCCGGCAGCCGACAATACACCACGAAACACATTCAAACCTTCTTTTTCAGAGCACTAAAGTTTAAATAAAAGGAAAGAAAGAAATATTTTCCTACATTTTGCTCTGCATATGTGTTGTGTGTCATATGAAGTGGATATGCATATTTTGGCAAGATCAAGGAAGTCCTATAAACCACCGCCACACTCACTATCTTACAGAGCAGGAAGCATGCACCTTCTTATAAAGAGCACACCTGCAGGCAAACAACCGCAATCATGGCAGCTGATCGCAGGTGTGTCCACTTAAATCATTTAAAATACTATCTCTGATACGGTTAGTGTTGTGAATGAGATGGACACACATGAAGTCTGGAGGAGGAAGAGGACATTTTTACATGAAGACTGAAGATAACTATTTTATTGCCAGAAAGTTGCCACTGGTGTAAAGTGTAGGGTTGTGATTTAAGAACATGGGAAAACAAATTCTGTTTTGACAACTTGTTTTACAGAACACGTTTGCTTATATAGCATCTTGCCTGACAAAGTTCTGTTTTATTCGACATTTTATCTTGCTCTTTAAAACGTGGAAAATGTTAATATGCATGTCTTCACTACTTTTGAGGCTTGCTGATACATTTAGGGGTGCCAACTTTTGGGTTCAGCTTCAAGTGACAGTTATCCCCTCAGGGTGAGGTGGTGGGGGCAGTCTGTGGGTTCTCTCCCCCATTAAAAAAAATCCTGCATTTTTGCACAACCTCATGGATTAAGCCAAGAAAAGCCCTTAGATTAGTTAGACTGAAGATGCCATGAAAACCAGGAATGCATCAAGAACAGGATCAGGACAGCTGGCTTGAACATAGCTGTTAAGAGAGCTTTGCCAGCCTCTCAACCTCTACTGGGACCGTATCTGTTTACTTAGGAGACATAAGTACTATTAACCTCTATCTCATAATCGTCTGCTAATTGCTGCATTTACTTCACGCTCCAGCAGAGCCAGGTAAATTCGATGGTGACACAGCTAAGAGTATGTGATAGCTTCCTCTCATCTAGACTCTGCAACTCTCTTTTTTTTTTTTTTTTTTTTTTTTTTCTAAGGGAG
>VUQI01006302.1:103309-121381 GCA_015106735.1 Paratilapia polleni
AATTTGTAAGTTAAAGTTGACCAGAGTTGAACTTGGTGTGTAAGAATCCCAAGAACTGAAATGGTCGATTTCAGTGCTAAATTTCAGTTCAGTTTAGGTAAATTTCTGGTCAGATTATAAATTTGACAGGTTGCAATAACCAAGACAAAAGCTCAAGATCATACTGGATATTTTTACATTTTCAAGCCTATCCAAGAGTCTTCTGTACCTCTTCATAACCCATGTAGTTATAGCTTTAAAACCTGTCATATTGCCTAATTTCAAAGGAAAATGGGTAAAAAAAAAAAACTTGGGGAACTATTGCTTTAGCTGTTCAAACTATGTGATCTCTTACACGGTGGTGTATACTGGTGGTCAGTTTTATGTAGTTTTAAAATGTTGGTGTTCTTTTTCCAACATTTCTCTTTGGAACACACACATCTGTAATCTGGGGTTAAAGTGAAATTTGGCAGGTGGGGGACCCCAAATTTCTCCCACCTGCCAAAGCTGCGCAGTGGGGCAGTGTGGGGAAATAACTCACTTAGAAATAAGTCACATCATTTCTGTTATGAACTCTAGTACATTTTCTGTGTGACCTGTGTTGCTGCTGGTTCTGAACTTGTTTCCTGCTCTTTGTGGACTTAGCCAAATACATTCTACAACATAAAGGCCCACATTACATGAGCCGTTATGGCTGCTTTCCAAGCAATAGCCAGTATAAAGGTGGATATTGTCAAGTGTTCCTAAAGAATATCGTCATCTTAAATTCAAATTGATGACTATGAATTATATTTACAATTATTTTTAAACATTGCCTAAATTAATTTTCATTTCCAAGGTCAATGGGGCATTAAAAATGCATGTACAGAAAATTCAGCCAAATCTGATGAGAATTGTGTAAAACTTTGCAGACCGTGCACACAAATAAGGTTTTAAAAACTTTTCCCCTGGAAGTTATACTTCAACCACCATCTTTGCTTTTGCAAAATAAATTTCAGTTCAGAATTGAGTGACGTGTCTCTCTCTTATAATATCTCTGCTGCTACCCAGGATCTAATCGAGCAGTGACCAAGGATACCACAGTCTGCCCTGCACCAGTCCAACATAGTTCATCGATGTAAACTGTACCACAACACTGCAAACTACCCAAACGTCTACGTGCATTTACTGTCCAGTATAAACTTTAAATAACATGGAATTAAAATGTGCAATATTCTCAGTCATGTTTTCCTCTTCAGACACAGGTGATCCAGTTAAATATAACAATACAAACAATTTATTATTTTATCTATTTGGCAATCTGTGCCATTCAACTTCAATATTCAATATGAAATTAGCTCAAAATACAACAGCAAGAAAGGCTGTCAGTTTAAAAAAGAATAAATAAATATCCCACTACAGTAGGTTCCTAAGAAAACAGTCTGCTTTGATAACAGAGTTTTTCTGCTTTCCTTTGGAGCGTCATCTTCGGTGCATCACCCCTCTTTTACACGCATCTACAAATATCTGGACAGGGAAGGCGGTGACCCTATTCATTTCAGCAGGAGACTTTTGGAGTCATTTTCAATAAATATGTGAAAATGACTCTACAGCTCTGTAGTGTGTTTTACAGCATCATGGACTGCAGGATCTAACTTGTGACTGATGCAGTCAATGAATCAGGTTAGGACTGATCAGTTTCACTTCTCTCTTTGCAGCTGCGGCAGTTGCAAAGCCAACAAACCGTGCGAGTAATATTTCTTCAGAGACCGCTTCATAGCAAGACTTTCTAACTGCACGGTGTCGCAGACAGCAGCCCTGGTGCATACAGTAGCTGCAGTTTAGCAAGTTGAAATAAGAAGCTGCAGAACTCACCTTTGTAGGTAATTCTCATGCAGATGATCAAGTATGTATTTGCACATAGGAATATTTTTAAGATTTCTTTGTGAGGCTTCTGACGCTCTGAATCCATTTCATTTTTATGCAGTTTAGTAGTAGGTAGTTTTACTCTAAAAGAGTGGTGCTTAGTGGCTTAATGAAAATTTGGAAAGAATGGGATTTGGCTCATCCCCCCCTACACAGTGTCATCTTTTCAGTCATGGAGTTGTGAGTACTGTTGTTTTTATCCCCACTGAGGATAAAAATATTTTGGCAGAGGCAGGGACATGTAGACCAGAGGGGGAGATATTCCTCCCTCTCCCCCAGCAAATTACACCCTGGTGGTATTGGCAAAACTTTCACTATAGTTTAAATGTTTAGGATGTATCCAAATATGTGTTTTAACCTTTTTGAGTAAGTGTGTGACATTAAAGGAGAAAGTGGAAGCTCTATAGTCATAGCAGACACCCATTGTAGGCTGTATGTCAATACGTTAACAGAACATTATGTGAAGGGAAGCAGTGTTCTGCTGAGCTGTCTCTCCCGTTCTCTCTTTCTGGGTTGGCAGCAACAGTGCTGCAGTAGAAACGCAGTCTGTATGGACACCACACGCAGCAGTTCGGCGAGCTAGCCATCAGATTGGCGCTGTGGCCCGGATGTAACGCTCTGAAAAAGACATTTAGCCAGAATATACTGGTGTTTTTTCCATCTTTTACCCTGCTCTTGTAAATTCTTGTACAACACACAGATGTTCTGGAATCCAGAAGTTCTTCCTGTTTTTATGTTTTACAATCCATTTTACTGCTTTACATGGTTGCAGCTGGGTTGTTTCAGGTTTTTGTTGCAGGGAGCTTCCTGTACAGATGCATACCATCACCATTCATAGCTGCATTGCTGGTTTATAGTGTGACCACAGCAGTCTTGTCAGAACTTTTGTTAAGTTAAAAAGAAACTGACGATGCACCTCACTGTGGCCTGCAGGAAAAACTAAAAAGAAAAAAAGTTGTTAGCATAAATCAGCTGCTCTGGATTCACATCAATGTTGTAAATCCATTTTATTCTAATTACTACGCTGACAGCAACTGCATTTTATTTAAAGGTAAATTGAGTGCACTGAAGTACAGATTATTTTAGATGCCTACGTGATCATCAGTATTTAGGTTGTTCATCATTTTTACACATATATCTTTGATTTCTCACCATCTCAGTAGTAAATATTCAAAAATGTGAATAAGATGTTTACAAGACATAGTATCAAGGTTTCTCTCTGAGTATCCCAGGGTTTTTAAAGAGAGAATAAGACCTCATGAGGGTTTCCGAAACCAAGATAAGATGCTTACATGAACAGCATATAACTAGGATACTGGAAAAATCTAGTGTTCAAACTCACATATACCCTAGTGATTATAGTAGAATTTGAAGATTGATGGATTAAATGAACACATTTAAAGACCAAGTTCTAATGTAGGAGATGCTTTAATGTCTGGCCTAAGAGGGAAAATTGAGGTTTTTCTAACCATGCTGGCATCATGGCTCTCAGTTAGTGGGATCAATCCAGGGAACCAGATGAATCTGAGAGCTCATTTTTTAATTTTTGTGGGAGAATGTGTCTGGTCCCCATCCCATTAAAACCCAGTCTTGCCCCTGCCAGGCCAATCACAATATCTAATATTGGGTACGTGAAATACGATAGCATGTCTGCTCAAGTCTTTTTCGTTGCTCATTGCTACATCACATTTAATATCTCTAGTTGTAGATTTATTGAATTGAGTCCAGAAGCATTTTGCTCTGTGCTCTTTATTAATGCCCCATAGAAGTCAAACCTGAACTGAAAGGTTCCAGACTAATTAGCATTTGTGCATTTGATTTGTGATGTCAGGCTTAGTTGTTTCACCTGTTTGGTCCAAGTATCACAAAAAAAAATTTGGATGGATTCATTAAGAAGTTTTGTTCTAACTGACAAAAGGGTATGAAGTTTAGTGACTGCATCACCCTGACTTTTGACTCAGACACCACCAGCAGGCTACTGCCATTTATCCAGTAGGATACATGATGGTGATAGTGTGCATGTCATGTATACACTTGGGGTTAGAGTAAGGGAAGGGGTTAGGCTCTCCTTACTCCAACTCACATGGCATAAAATTACATGCAAAGGTGTTGCTGCAGTGACCCACCGGTGTATGACATTAGCACAAGTTGAAACACAAACATCCTGGATGGTCTTTACACAGCAAGGTACAATATTATGTTGTGTTCCATTTGAAGTGGGAAGTTGGAAATCCAGACTTACGAGTTTTCAGCTGGAACGCCCCCTCAAATTGGACTTCCCACTTGGAAAGTCAGAGAAGCCCCACCATCTCTGACTTTGCAATCAAAGATGGCAGCAGTGAACATAAACATTAATAAATCTTTCAAACTTGTAAACCATAGCATAGTACCACTGTTGTGTATTTTTGGACTTGCTAAACAAGTCCTACATAGAGCACTGACCAGGCTCTATCCATGAACATGCTGCAGCTGTGTTTTTAAGCGATAAAAACAGGTACTGTGTTGTACTGCTACGGTTGCACAGTTGCAAGGTTGCACGAATGGCTCTACCTTGCTAGGGAGCAAAACAAAACCTGTTTTTCCTTGCATTTCCAACTTTACAACTGGAACGCCGTCAGTTCAGGGGTAATGTCACTCCCAGCTCTGACATCCGACTTCAGAGGTAAAAGGAGAGCATCATTAGGCAGATAATCAATTAAAAAGGCTCCAACAGTACAGACACAATGAAGAGGTCCAGTTTAATGACTCAAAGTAACGGATTAGGTTTACACAGCTGCCTGTGTCGGGGCACCTGTCAATTAACATGGCTACGCCCCTAACTCAATTATCCAGGTGGATGAGTTACAGAAAAAAATCCCCCCATTCAGAGTGGTTATGAGGAAGGAAACTATCCATAGAGGCCAAAACTGTTTTTTTTGTACATGACTGTAAACATGCTTTTTAATGCTGTCAGTTTAAACATGGGTCTATGGTGACTGACTCACTTTAGGAGCCAGACTCAAGTGGCCACTAAAGGAACTGCAGTTTATGCCACTTTCATTAATTTTTCAGCTCTGGAGGTTGCTCCTTGATTTAGGAACAGTTCTTGGTTTGGGGTAAAATAAAAAATATGCCCTTTCTCAACAGTAACCCTCTGTGTTGAAAAATGATAACTTCACGGGCCCTGGCACTCTTACCATAACCCGGTTTGCCGGGGCATAGATGCCAAAGGGTAAATTAGCCACGCCAGCAGCTGGATGAATTCTAAAGACTTTAGTAAACACATTTACTTTCATCTTGCGCCATCATGAGGTCATCATTTCAATTTGGCTGCAGTGTCCCCGTAGATGGAGGGTACTGAAGGAGAAATATGATGACTGGATTACTCTGGTTGTGCTTTTGAGATGTGTTTTTAATTTCTAAATGAAAACAAATGGAAATGGAGAGAAGGAAAAATGGAAAGAAGTCATTACAAAACCTTACAGGCTATTAATGTAATGTCCCTGAGTCATCACTATAAAGATGCAGAAGAGTTTATAATAAATCCCATATGTATACAGGTTTATATGTGATATCTTGTGGTCATTCCTTATCCCTTGGATTCAGTGTGTTGTAGATTAATAGATATCTCCAACTAATGGGAGTAAAATGAATAATCTGCCTGACAGGAGAGTTTATTAAAAAAAAAAAAGTTAATTAGAAAACAGCGACCTTGTGGAAAGGCTGAGTATTCTCAGAAATTATGACCTTATACACAAAAACCTTAAACACATGAAAGATGGGGGGGAAACAAGCAAGCAAGCAACCACACAAAGCCCCACAGACAGGAGCACACTGAGCACACACTCAGCTGGTGTTTGGTCTCCGACATTCCTCGCTTTTGTGAGCCGCAGTTTGAGTTCCCTCCTCCACTTCTGTTTGACATTCTTTCCTTTTATATGCCTTTTCTTTGTTAATTAGCCTGAATGTTTTTATTGCTTGGCTAATTAGCATAGCTTTACAGTGAGGTGACACCTGGTTCTGTTTCCCATGCCACAGTACGGTGTCGCTAACCAGCCTGGGGACTTGGAGTCTATAGTTGTATGGTGGCTTACAGACGCCTGCTTGCATAGTTTGATGGATGAGTAACTGCGGTCCATTTGTAATGCGGTGCCATTAACAAGCTCCACTCCCCGAGCTGAACAGTTCAGACTGCTGATTATCACCAATGAGAAACAAAGCTGCACTTAAACTTTTTGCGAACTCTGTTTTGGGCATTTCTATCACTCGTTTTGTTTGTGTAATTATAGAACAATTTATCTTAACTGTACTGTATTAAGAGTAGCATTTCAGTAATATTTATTTCTCTTTCCTCAAGTCACTATACACATTTCTTGACCTTGAATCATTTTGTTCAAACAGAAAGTTTAAAAATACTTACACATTTTTAGGCCGATGCTCTGAAACAATATTAATGATAGGTAAAAGGTAAAATTTATTTATGTAGCACTTTTCAAGAGAAGAACCAGTGCTTTACAAAGGTATCAATAAAAACCACCTGATATAAGGTCAAAATGAGCATACATAATCAAGAATCAAATAAAACAACACCGAACACAGAACATTACCCAAAAGTCAAGGGTACGAAGAGAGAATGGTAAACTGTTCCAAAGTTTTGGCGCTAAGATTTGGAATGCACAATCCCCCTTAATTTTCAGACGGGTACGTGGGATCATGAGAAGACCCCTATCTGCAGACCTGAGAATCTGGCTTGGAGAATAGGGATGGAGTAGTTCGACAATATAAGTGGGGGCCTCACCTTGTAAGGCCATAAAAGTAAGAACCAGGATGTTAAACTGAAATTTTCACCTGACCGGAAGCCAGTGCAGAAGCTTTAGCAATGGGGTGAATGATGATTTAATTATTGTCCATGAACATGTGCACAGACTCTGTCAGTGCACATATGTCAGTGAGTTACTGGAGAGAGGGACAGCTTCACTTCACAGAAACAAATGCTTCCATTTGTTTTTCAAAGATCATAAGCTGAATAATTGTCAGTGTGAAGCAGTCAAGTTTAGAGAAAGAAGCTACACTTGAATCTAAAAACAATGGCTGACCTTATTCTAAATACATTTTGAATGTATTCAGTGATCCAAAATGCCGTTTATATGTGGACGATCGGCCAAAGCAAATAGAAAGAGCTACATCTACCAAAGTACCCGTGTACGTGTGGACGTAGCCTTAGTCCCGATACGTCTCCTATTGAACATGCCTGGGACATGCTTGGTGGTCATGACCACTGCACAGTCACAGGCTGCACTCATCCAGGGAAGGAGAACAATTCCTCAAAAACAGAGCCGGATGCCTGTGCAGTCCATGTCCACATCCAGAGGAGGCCATATCTCATATTAAACATATTGTATATACAGTGCTTAACAAATTTATTAGATCGCCACCCAGTGTAAGGTTTATGCCACAGCTGCCCTAAATTAACAGTATTGGTAATTACCAAAATCATTTGTTATGTTTCTGTAATGGTTAATCCACCAGTATGCACAAGCTCTTTGACCAAAATGATATTTTTAATGCTAAAATATAATCATTTTTGTTATTCATGAATTCTTACAAAACAACAGAAAAAAATAATAAAGCACATTATTATTTTTTGATTTGTTATTTACTTGCATTCCTGAACAGAAAAATTTGTTTCAGTGGTTGAATGTTATATGCTTGATTAATTTCTGACTTCTCAGAGAAGTCCAATGTGCCGGCTCAAATTTGGGCATGAAAACATGAATTCAGTTTGAAATTCCTCAGTCCTGTTCAAAATGGTAGAACATCGAGAACTCACTGAAAAGGAAAGAGTCCGCTTTGAAGCATTTAGTGATGCTGGACGGTCTTTCTCGTTTTTATGACAGGTAGCCTAATAAATTTGTTAAGCACTGTATACATATATTATATTCAGTTCAATTCAATTTTATTTATATAGCGCCAAATCACAACAGTCACCTCAAGGCGCTTTATATTTTAGGGTAAAGACCCTACAATTATAATGATTGCATTTCGTTTTTGACTATTATACTATGAATATTTTATGAGTTAGAGGTCACTGAAGATGCTTTTTAATTTGTTATTTTTTTTATAGCCCTTAAATGAAGTTCAAGAGATAACCACGTTTTCAGGGCTGAAACACACATTTAAAATCAGTTAAAAACTGAAAGAAAATCAATTATACACCCACTCTAATTTAAGGGTAAATTCAATGGAGAAAATTTGACAAACTACATTTTGAGTAAACCTCCAAAGGTTATATCACCATGTGCAGTAGGTGGCTGGTGGAAACAAGTTATAGCATATGAAAGGTTTCCTTTTTACCTACATTTTGATATAGGGCTCATCTTCTAGCCACGATTCCTGCTGTGTCAAAACAATTTTAATAGTGCTTAAATGTATTTTTCTGCCCTGAAAATTTCACTGCGGCTGTCTCATGTACTTAAGTTATGAGAGCGCCGAAATGATGGAATAAAGAAGGTAAACTGGTGAATATTTAAAGTTTTCTGAAACAGCTCAGCACTGTTTTATTTTGGCAAATGTAACACAACCAGTAAACAGTTTTATTTAGCAGGAGACCTTTTTTGTGTAGAAAATCAATGCACATTGGATGATCTGTTTATTCACAGCAGCAGAAGAATGGATTTTGTATTGAGTCGCAAGGTGCATTTCACCAAGGGAATTTCCAGGAGAATGGGAATCTTTTAAGGAGCTCAATTCTAATATTCATCCGGGATGTGGTGACTGCTAAAGTATGATGGCATTTTCTGTATCATTGTTATACATCAGGCATTTTTAAAGCCCTGCAACTGCAGAGGTGTTGTCAGAATGGAGTAGCCTTTCAGCAGTGTTGAAAGTCCAGGCTTTGTTGGACAATTTTGCAGATGAGACATTTAAAGGGAATTTTGACACAGCTGTGGATATGTAAGCAGACTAATTTACTGAATTTTCCTGGTGCTTTGACACTGCTGGGAATCACAAACCCAGACTGTATGTAAAAGATGGGTGTAGTCACTGTGACATCACCAACTGGTTAGTGAAATCCAGTTTTGAAGCCTTGAGCTGAGCATTCTAGCTATTGCCATCTTAGTGTTTTGAAACCAGACTTGATGAGTAATGCCTGACAGAAAACTAAGAGGCACTTTGCATGCTAATATGGTAGCAACTTGTCAATCAAAAGGTAGGTGTGGTTTTAGCAAGCTTATTGACTCCAGTGGAAGCAAAATTAAAAAAATGAACATCATTCTGTATGTAGTAAGACTTGAAAGTAGCAATTGAAACCATAAACACACCAGGAAAGTGTTTACTGAGGTTACAGATCAAGTGAGATTTAGGATCATTTTCCAATAGACTCTTCACAACCAGAGGAGTAGCACTTCTGGATTGAAATTACTGTCAGACCATCTTTTATATACAGTTCCTCCACTCAGGAGGAACCTTTAGCCTCAGGAAAGTCCCTGGACACTAGTAGTTTTGGGGAAAAGCACCTACACTACCCAATGATCATTGTGATAAGGAACTTATCACCATGTGCAAAGCTTTATGGCACAGAGAAAAATATTTATAAGATGCAAAACCAACTTCAGAATTTCCAATTTTGGCACGCTTCTTGTCTAATATATACATTATAGCAGTCCTTTCTACACATTAGCCAACCATAGCCATTTAAACATACAACAGGCAAGTTTTTTGGAAGAAAATGTTGACTGCACAATGCAGTGGCTTTAGAAGAGTAACAGATCAGTTGCCTATTAGCTTCATTTTCTCTATGCTACTGTGTTTGACACCAGGCATGAAATCTGTAAAATCGGCAGCTTGATTGCACAGCTGTAAATGAGGGATGGTGTAATATCACTAAGGATTGCACAACTTCTTTTAACCAGGTGAACAGCAGCAAGAATAAAGGGTGGCAAGCCAAGGAGGTCTCACAGATGCAAAAAATAGTATATTCAAGAATAATTTATTTACTATAAAACTCATAAATATATTAATCATACTAACAAAAGGTAAAACAACAGCAAATCAATAAAAGGCAAATTAAAGCTATAAAAAGGCAACTTAACAAGGTTGTGGGATTATTTACAAAAACACAGCCATGGGGCTAGCCACCCGCTACAACTGGACTAAAAATCTTGAATACAGCACTGCCACCACATCCACTAAAACACCATAAACTAAAAGTGCTCTAATAAAATTTGCAGGGGTAGGGCCTGTCCCTCCTCGAACCAGCAGCTGTCTTCCACTCCACACTTGACCCTCTGTGTAGACACAACACCAGTCCTTCTGTAGACACCTAAACTGAAATTATGGTTCAGCGGGGGTAACACGGTGGCAGTCCACTGGCAGTTGGTGGAGGGCCCATCTACCTGTAGAGAGTGTCTGTTGTCAGTGGAGGCATTGTACAAAGTATGTAGTACAACCGGTCTGTGGACTACTCTTGCTTGTGCTGTTGTTGGTCCATCAGCCAGCAGTGGAGAAGAGCAAAGTTATGACATACAAAGAGCTGAAGTGAAACCGAGTCTTAAAAACAATGAAAAGTGTTCACTGCAGCCACTGTCTGTGCTTTTCATGCTGTCAATGTTTTTTTTTTTTTTTTTTTACGCTTCTCCCATTCTTGGTGAACTCCGCTGCCGCTCCCTTCCCTATTCCGGCCCACTTGTCAACCAATCAGCATTCGACCGACGGACAGCATCATCCATGTCCAGCAACGTGCAGGTGGGATTTTGGAGGACTGCATGGGAGCACGTTTGCGGTGAGTGAAAACCCCTCTCTGTACGTTGACCGTAGGGAAATACATACGCAAATGGACACAATTGCAGTACCATAAATTACCCATAATGAGGGTCAATACTCACAGGGCTCAGGTAGAGGTCTGACCTCTGGCAGCTGCCGGTCATTTCGTCAGCTTCTGTGTAGCTCCAACAATGACTCAGAGCTCTCTGCCTCGTCGCCGTTTCACCATGGCTGCCAATTAAAGTTTGTTACTATCCATTTTCCATGAGGTTCTCTGTTGTGTTGCTCTGTCCTCTTGCTCTGCTGTGTGCCACTTACTGTGTCTCTTTTTAAACGATGGACTGGGCAGGCGTGATTTTTTAGTTCATTGGGAAGATGTGGGTAGGAAATAAAAACTGAAAATAATCATTTTCAAAATAAAAGCATGCAAATGCAAAAAACAAACACTGAAAAGCACGAAAATGAAAAAAAAAACATGAAAAAATCCACACAACAAATAAAATAATGCACAGTACACAGCATAAAATAATAACACTGCTTCCAGAGTATGACACAGCCATAACAGGAGAAGGATAGGCTAGCACATTTATTTGGTCAATAGCTATTGCTAGCTTTTCTCAAGGAGTTAACGCAGCGGACCCTGGGTTAGGTGTGGAAACTCTTCCCAGCAAAAGAAAAGGAAAAGAAAGGCAAGAGGGAAAGTGAGAGAAACAATGAGTAAAGAATAAATAATGAAACTCAGAAAGGCATTTCCACAACTGAGCAATCTCTGGCACTTGAGTGTTAGAAATCAGCATTCAGTTGGCATAATTTCCACTAGATCAGTAATTAAGAAAATACCCACACTTCATACAGACAAAAAGCAATCAGGTCTTTGATAGTGGCTTAGTAAGTGGGGTAGAGGGTTTTTCTATTGCCAGTTGAAGTAAAAATGGATCACAATGACTGTAAGTGCACATACACTCATTATAGCTAGCCAGTTAACTGATGTTTTAGCAAGGCAGGCTTTTCAATATCTGTGTTCTCTGTTACATTACTGGTCTGCTCTCTCTCATTTTTTACAGAAGGAGTGAGAATTTCATGAGAAAATATTGCTCAAATTCCAGTACACATTGTTAAATGACAGTAGGAATAAATTTGACTCAGACTGGTGGTTAAAAGTTGATTCATAAGGGGTCTGGGTTGCGCAGATGTTTCTACGCATTGACTCTCACAGTGCTGGAATGCTCTGGAAGTGTTTATAGTCAGTGTTTACTCTAATCTGTACTGTTTAAGGACACAGACGCATTTATGCCAAATGAAAGCATACTTAATTTCCAAAACAATGACTCTTTGGACTTGGCAGTCCATCCCAGCGGCAAGGTGTCCCTGTGTGCTTTTTCCATACTGTGCAGTCAGACCTCTGGCCAATAATGTAAACTCACAGGAGAGCAAAAGTGAGTATTTGTCTTGGCTTCCAATGTGTCGGGGAGAAAATTAGCCATGTGTTAGAAATAACAGCGTAACTGTCAAAGTTCTACGGTAAGGTACAGGCTTGCTCCTCTGGAACAGCCGAGGTGTGAAGGAAAGGAGGCGGGAAGCAAACTGTGTGCTGTCAACCCTCTGGCAGATTGGTATCATGCAGCTAGGGACAAGATTCAACCTTATCTTCCAAAAATTCCTGTTCCTGAACAGAAGCCCTCCCCTCTTCAAGTATAACCTCTAGTTTATATTGGAAAAAGATTCTGAGTATCAATCCCTGGATGTAAAAATACCCCATCACAGTAACAACTCTGGAATTCAAATACACAGCTCAAAAAAATTAAGGGAACACTCGATCATCACAGTATAAAGAGTATAAATCAGTTAAATTTCAGGGAGGGTGACTGGAAAGGCAACAACAAGACAACCCCCCCAAAAGGGAATGCTTTTGCAGGTGGTGGCCAGAGACCATTGCTCTCTTCTATGTTCTATCTACTCATAAGTAAGTAGATGCAGAGGATAGGAAAACAAAGAGGAAATTAAATAAAATTGGGAGGAAAAGAAGAGAAGAGGAACAGAATGAAGAGACAATAAAAGGAAAGACTGAAGGAAAAATAAACCTGTGGAGGAAAATATGAAGAAGAAAAGGTATGAAGCCACTGAGCTTAAAGGACTGACAAAAACAAATAAGGAAGGAAGGGAAAAAAGGACAGCTTGTGCAGAATCATAAATGCACCAAATCCTTCTAGAAAAAGATTTGTTAAAAGCACTTTGTGAGATCATTTTTGCCCTCTTGTCTAATGTTAAAGTATTAGTTTTTGTTTGTTTTAATTTGGAGAAAGTAGTTTTTACCCTATACTGTAGAATTCGCCCTTCCACACTCATGTGGTGTCATGAAATGGCATCATTTCATGACACCACTGAAGTCAAATGTTATAACATTTTGTATTTTTCATGATTTTAAATGCCACAGATGACGTCCTAACCCTTAACTTACCCATTATCTTCTCACACATTTTTAGAGTGTAACAAAAGACTAAACTAAAAGCTTAAAATGTGTAGAAATTACATGCAAAATGTCCCTGAAGTGTAGTTCTATTTATATGTAATCCTGTGATATCCTGTTGCCCCTTTGATCTGTTTCCAGATCATAAAAAGAAGGAAATTATATTTTATTTATATAGAGAAAAGTTTGCAACAATAGTTATCTCAAAACTTTACATTGTTGGGTAAAGATATTAGAGAAACTCAACAATTCCCTAGGAGCAAGCACCAGACAATAACACAGAGAAAAAAAAACTCCCTTTTAGCAAGAAAAAACCTCCAAGAGAGCAGGCTCTGGGAGGGTGACCATCTGCCTCGACCAGTGAGGGTGGAAAGAAGAAAAAGGAAATGGGGAAAAAAAGGATTGAAGGAAAGAAGAGGGTAAAAAAAGGGAGGAGAAATGGAAACTTGGAAAAAAATCACAAAAGGATTGGGAAAGAAAGGGGGAAAGAAAACCACAAAAAAAACCAAAACAAACGAGGAATAGAAGGATATAACCGAGGCAGACAAGGTTTGTTCAAAAATTGATCGCATACAGTATTGAATGTAACATTTTTAAAAGTACCATTAGTCAAAAGAAAAACACAAAACTTACCACAGAACACATTTTTTAACTACTGAGATTGGATTTTTCAGCCAGATTTATATTTTGATAGAAACAAAGTATTTTCATTGTCAAAGATCAGTCAGATTGGACATGTTGTTTTAGCTGCAGGAAACAGTGGATTACTGAAAAAAAAAGATGCAGAGCCAGTTGGATTTCCTCCGTCTGCTGTGCTGCACCGTGAGATTCACACTAATATCTCACTGCTGCGGCTGCACTTCAAGGTCACAACTTGGAAATCACGACTGTGCTGAAGGTTATGTTGTACAGTTTATGAAGTAGTGAAGTCTTAAATTTTTACTTTTTATCCCAATTCTCTTTATATCCATGCACACAGGAGACAATTCAATGATCTGTGAAGTCACTGAAAGGTGAAATGTTCTGAAACATTTGATCTGTGTTGGTGGACGTGGTGCTTAAACAAGGGGAGTTGCCAAAAACCACATTTTTAGTCAAGAGTCACAGAAATCTGTGGGTTTTTAGTGGTCAATCACATTGTTAATTTTGCAGTTTGGCTTTATGCAGGAAGCAGTGAGATGTGTTGAGATCATAGACAATATAAAAGATGGATGTAGACACTGTGAAACCACCGACTGGTTTTGAAGCTTCGATGTTGGCATTTCAGCCACCGCAATGTTTTTGGTTTTGTTTTGTTTTTTTTCTTTGAAGCAAGAAGTTACCATATTTGAATGTGAATATTTCAATATCAACTAACACTAGCTGATAACTTCATTCAGCTGCATTCATAAACTGCACAGATGCATTGCAAAGACACAGATATCTGTTAATTAGTGCTAAGTAACAGACTAAATACTAAAATTTCACTCACCAAAACAGAAGCACAAACTTCTTGGATGGTCTGTACCTCGCAGCAAGCCATAATATTTGTCAGATAATTCCATTAAAATGCTCCAAAAGACACCAACCACACAGACATGGAGTACAAGTCCAGTTCAGTGAATTTGGTTAGCCAAAATTAGGTCTAACATACACAGACTGGCTACAGCTGTTTGTGCTGGCACACCTGTCAGTCAAAGTGGCCATGCTCCTAACAGGGGATTTATACTCCTTTGTTAAATGTTCACCGGTGGTACGTTGTAACTGCAAACCCTTATGAAACCCTACTCCATAATCTGATGTGCATGCCCCCTAGAAATGTAAAAACACGTTGCATTGACGCACCCCACACAGGTATAAATGTTGGCAACAACGTCAGCCACTTGCATAGGCTACGGCGTAGGCTCTACATAGATTGGACTGGATGGACTGGTACTTATATAGTACTTTTCTACTCTATTTGAGCACTCAAAGCGCTTTCTTACTACAAGCCTCATTCACCCATATTCATACAAGCCATTCTTTTTCTATGACTAACCTTTAAACTGACACTCTCACACTGATGGATGCATCAGGGACAACTTGGGGTTCAGTATCTTGCCCAAGGATACTTTGACATACAGACTGGAGGAGCCAGGGATCGAACCACCAACCTTCCGATTAGTAGATCTACCACCTGAGCCACAGCTGACCCGCCTGCAGATTCAATGCAGAAGTATAAATTAAGCGTTATAAGAGTTAAAAAAAAACTATCAACTTCCTGTAGAGTTTTTATGAAGGGAATTAACGATAGAGGCCCAAATCATTTTTGTACCAGGCTGTAATCATGCTTATTAATGATATAAAGTTGGACATTTTAACATGGATGTTTATTGGGATCAACTCACTTTCAGAGCCTGCCTCAAGTGGCCACTCGAAGAACTGCGGTTTTTGGCACTTCAGTGTCGGCTTCAATTTTCAGCTCCAGAGGTTGTCATTTGGTTCAGATGGCGGACTGTCTTATGTGACATTTTCATCTCTGATTCAGAACTTGTAAATATGATTTACAGGAAGTTTAAATGTTAGTTTACAACGTATATTCTGTCCTTCAAGGTATTCAACCTTTTGCCTTTACTCAAATAGCTAATAAAAATCTGTTTTATTTGAGTAACTTAATTTTATTTTACTTGTATGTAACTATATGAGAACATATATTGTTTCTTTTTTTATTCCATCAGTTATATTTTCAGTATTTAGTTAGCTTTTAGACTGTGAAACATAATGTGAAACATAATTAACAATGTAAAACATGATGTATTGTCATTGATTAAACTACTCAACAGTGCAATTAACTCCACTTTTAGCAGTTGCACCATTAATGTGATAAGTACAAAATTTTATAATATTATAAAGTACTGGCTATTATGTGAAATTAGCCTTTCTGAATAATAAATACTACAACTTTAGTCGGGTAGCACGAATCTGGGCCTCATACATATGCAACCACTGTCCCTGCTGGTTGTATGAGCAAAAGTGCATCCAAGTGCAGATAATCAGGCACATTTAACAGAGGTTTGATGATAATGATTATAAAAGTAGGCAGGAACAGACAACAGGCAGGGTGGCGAGGACGGGAGCCTGCAGCACGAAAGATAACAAGACATGGGGAACGGGGAAGAGGTGAGTGGGCGTGTACTCAGGAAGGTGGAAATGTGCTGTGTGCTGTCACTATGTGGGGAATTAGGTTGGGACCAGTGGGGAAAAACTGAAGGCATCTGGTGGATATATGGAGAATGGGAGAAGAAATGCATAAAGTGGGAACTGTTAGAGAGGAACTTTAGACTGTATGTAAACATGAACAACATGACAGCTGCCCAGTGAAGGCAATATATCTTTAGAATGGGTGCCGCTGTTTTGCACTTGTAATATTGTGGACACTGGGGCATTGTTGTTTCCCCATGGCTGGAGACATTGTATTAAGCTCCTGCCTCCATGTAGCTTGCTAGGCAGACAACATGCTGTTCTGAATAATTTTTATGGATCTTTAACACCACATCTTCATGCCCAGGTCACTGCTGTGCAGACGCTGGTTGCACCAGTACAGGATGATATTTTCGTGATATTCTGGCTTCACTTGATGGCAATTGCATCATCTGTTCTATCAATACGTGCAGTCTTTTAGAGGGACAGAGATGCAGAATGGGCAAACCCATCTATCCATCCACAATAAAACTGACAACTTGATGTTAGTGTTGCAAAGTGTTAACTGCTGCAACTGACTTCTTGTTAAGCCCTTTGTCGTTCCAAGGACAACAAATAGGTACTGCTGTTCAGGGCTGAAAGTGAACCGGGACGATCCAGAATGGCGTTCCGGCACTTTCAGTTAATAAGTAATCAAATTTGATAGGCAGTTTAATACATAATAGTGCCAAGAGAGTTAATTTTTCGCCTGGTGTTGCTTCCAGTGACGGCATGGAGATATTTGCTTAGTACTGAGAAAATGTCATCCCACAGCCCGCTTATACCATCTCCATATCCTATTTTCCTTCTCATCGCTGTGATGCAATCATGGTGCAGATGTAAATAAATGTCTTGATCCATGCTCAATAATCCAGGTAAGGAACTCCTAGGACATTGATTCTGTTCATCTGGACGCAGCGTTTTCACTGAAAGATGAACTTCAGCATCTAGCTGAGGGCTCTGGCTAGCACTTCAGAAGAGGAATCGGCATAAATGGAGTAACATTTATAACTGGCAGGTAATTTCAAATGTTTCAAGCAGCTCAAAAAATATCACCAAATGTGTATGCTTCTGTGCAGTTTGGACCACAATGTGGCTATGAGCTAAAGGTACAGAGGCTGTATTTCCCAGGGAGTAAAAAAAACGTTAATGCCTCAGAGCTGGAGAAAGAGGGCAGGACAGGAGAGGAAGATGATTTTCAAAGGTAAGGACTGCTCGGTGATGTCATAGGCCAAGAAGGCCTCCTTTGATACCAGGACTCACACACGACTCAGGAAACGGTACTGACCGAGTTTACAGTTTATTTGGAATGAGATGATAAACAGTTCACAGCTCGGAAGCCGGCGAGTCAGGTCACAGGTGTGTACTGGAAGAAGAGAAAGATGATTAATCAGAGAATCCACTGAGATCCACTTACTGGGTGAGGGCAGGACGAGCAATCTTACTTGGGGGAATTCGGTGATGCATTGGAGCCAGGGGTTCACTTTCTGGAGGAGACGTTGGAGGGAGGACAGGCAGGTGAATGGTTTTAGGAGTGAATCCAGTAGGTCCAGAGACGGGGAGCAAATGACAGGTGAGATTGTCCTTGAATGGATACGGAGAACTGAAACGAGAAACAGGGCAGCCACAGGTGAGTAACAAGATTTCCAACTTATTGGTATATCTAAAGGTAGCCTGATTACCGCACGGATGAGCAGACAATCTGGCGAAGGTGGAGTGCTTGAACTGGTCCTTAAGAGCAGGCAGGTGATGAGGGATGCGGTGCAGGTGCTCTGTAGAGG
>VUQI01006304.1:0-27225 GCA_015106735.1 Paratilapia polleni
TCCACTTCTGCTTCACTCTGTTCCACTGCCCCGTCAGTAGCAGAGGTCAGAGGAGGTGTCCTGTGTACAGTCACTGGGATATGGGATGCTCCAGGTTGTGGCTTCGAGGATCCATTTTCTGTTTCTCTCCAGAAAGAATTGCTAAGTGAATCTGCAAAGACATTAAACAACAAAAGTTAGATGTGTACACATTATCTCCCACTTTATGGTTCAGATAATTTGTAAAACAAAATTGCCAAATATTAATTGGCACCAGCTTCTCAAAGAAAAATAGTTACTGCTTTAGTCTTGCTTACCTCTATGTGTCTTACTTTAAAGAACAGAAGCGAGCACAGTTCAATTTAAGATAATTATGTATGCAATTTAAGGCTTATTTCACATCCATAGAGCACCTCTTCTTTTAATGGATCCAAATGTGGATCTGTGCCAACATTACTGTGCCTCCAGTAAGCACCCTGGAGCCTGGAGAGTTAATGTTGTTAGTGCTTAGTGGGTCACAGTGGGGCACACTTTCAGAATCAGCTATTTCTTTGATGATGAGACACCATGTTTGTACACTCAAGGTGGGTGTGCTCCAGTAAATTGGTTTACCAGTTCACTGGATAATCTCTCATTTTCCAAATAGGTGAATCAATGGCCAAAATGTTCGTTCTGTATATAAAGGCATCTGCAAAATTTGACCTGGAGCCTAAGAATAATAAAATGTTAACAGCACTCAACTAAGTAGCAGTTGTTGGAGTGAGAAGATTCAACACATTGCCCAGAACTACCTCAGTGGGAAGGACACGATAGTTCGCACTTCAACTAAGGATGTGAACATATTGCTTTAAAAAGTAAAATGGGAAGTTTTGTTTTCAGTTCTCACCACAGTGCTCTGGGGGAGTGTGGCTGCTTAGCCTTTTGTCATGTGACGTGAGAAAGACGGAAGAATCCTGGTTGCTAATGAGGCTATCCATTGCGGTGTCTTCGTGCTGGGCGTGCTCACTGAGGCTCTCCTTCAGACCTGGTAGAGTCTTGTCCAGCGGATCGTCCTCACCCAGATAGGCATAGGGGCAGTACTCCCGCGTGCGAGAGTAGATGTTGGCATTGTCATAGCAGTCAGAGCAAATGACCAGAGGACCTGCACCACCTGACAATAAAGAACAAGTATATACATAAGCATGCGTACTGAAGATTCTTCTCATAACTACTATGACCATACATTTTATGTGAAACAATTATAAAATGCATTATATGGTGCAGAGTTCAAAAAAGAAATCTCAGCTTCTTTTCATTTTTTTTTAATGGGATTTCAAGACCTGAAACTGAATTTTTAAATTTTACAGGTGCCTGCATACAAACCAATGCACATTTAAAGATTATTTATATTTAAGTTTCCACATTTTGGTTGGTTGCCTTGGTTGTTGATTGCTTTTGAATGTTGTTTCCATCCCTCACATGAAAAAAAAAATCTTAAAAACAGAGAATGCAGAAAAAATTAAAGCTAGAAATACCGCCTTGCTGTTGCATGCCTCTGCCAACCAGTCAAGTAGTAGTCAGCATCACTGACTGTCCAGAGTCATGTCATATATAGTGATAACTTTAAAAGAATAAAATGTAGGTATCAAAGATTAGTTTTGCCAATTTAGTATATGACCAGATGTTGAATATGGTCTGAATATCTGAGGTATGGCATTAAAAACTGAGCAAACAAAGGTTTTTGCAGAGCACTATGATATCACAGTGAAAATGACTTTTGTCCTTTTGGATATAAAAGGTCCTCACTTAATTTGATCTGATTAGATATTTGTGTGAAATAACCACATGAATTAGCTTGTGAATTCTTGAGTCATGGCCAAAACTGTCTTTTTGAGGCCAGAATTGGCCACTGAAATCAAACCAATTCTTTCTTTGGTCCACGTGAATGCTTGTGCCTAATGTCCTTCCCGAGAGACGGCCTTAACAAGAACGGGATCGACTGATGGACAGTGCAAAAATATTATACCTACAGCCAAGGCTGTTGCTAGTGAGGAGGCAACAAGACCAGGCTTTTGTGTTAATGACACTCACCTGTGGGGACTCCTGCTAGTCCCTCACGAGGCTCCCCGGGGTGGAAGCTGCTACGGCCAGAAAAGAGAGAGCCAACCCTGCAGTGCAGCATGCCGTTCCCTTCAGTTTCCATCTCACTGCCTGTGTCTCCATAACACACACCTGGGAGCAAGATGATAATTAGTTAGTCTTATTTGAGCAGGGATCTGATCCAAAACATAAAAGAAGAAACAGGAATCTAACAGACACTGGAGTTTCCCAAACAACTGAACACTTAAAAGCTGTATTTTATTCAAAGATGTTTGGAATGTGATTTTTTTTTGTTGTTTTTCTGTCATGTCAGCACTGACTCATTTAGAAGATGGGAGAGGTAGCGGTGTGTGCTGTATGTTTTGTTTCTTGTAGTCTTGTACTTCTGTAGTGTCAAAAACACAAGCTGTGTGGTGTTGTGATCACAATGTTGACATACCCTGACTCCATAAAAACTAGACTTTAAAAAAAAATTGTTACAATTTCATCAGATATAAATCAGATTAGTTTGCATCTAAAGAAAAGTCACTGCCCTGCAAATTAAAAAGATATTAATCTTCAAAGGAACACCAACATCAAACCTATTAGTCCCTAAATAGAATTTGTTCATGTTACTTAAAATTGACATTAAAGCACACTAAAAATCTTTATATGAACACTGATGGGGTACTACTACTACTACTACTACTACTACTACTACTACTACTACTACTACTACTACTACTACAACATCTAATTGGGTTTGTAGATGCAGGAGGCATTACTGTTTTCTGTTTATGTAATCTGTGTACAGGTATAATAGCACAGAGTCCCTTACAATCCACAATTTATAAAATATTTTTAATCTACTTATCTACTTATATTGAAATCAGGACATAATTATCTGGGGTTCATGATTAGCCATCCCTTGTGACACTTACTTTGTCAACTGAATGTTACTGATCGTTCATGATCGTGAGAAAACAAGATGTAAATATAACCTAGGATAGTAATATGTGACACAAAAGGCTTTTGTTACACAGACAAACACAGAAGAAGTCACTATCTCTCAAAGGGAATATTACCCACCGTCCGTGCCCTTATGGACGTATCCATTAGAGAGGGGAGGCATGAGCTGCTGGTGGCTCCCAGCCTCAGAATTACTGTAGCCCTCCTGAGGCTCAGACAAAGTACCCTGAGAGGATAGGTAGCTGGGGATATCTGCTGGCAAATTCATCTCATCTGTAACAGAAACATATTTTGAGGCATAATTTTGAGTTCTGTGTCATAACTTCAAAGCAAAGTGTCCACAGACACATTTCGCAGTTTCCAAACAGCCATGCTGACTGGTTAAAGCTTTAAATGGCTGATGGCTGTATGTCCAAGCTACTAACCTGTGTTGGTAATACTGTAGTCCTCGCTTTTCCTACGCATGTGATAGATGACAATTACCCAGACCAATGAGGTCCCAACCACACAGCACACCACCACAATCACCACGATGCCCACCGTGGTCCAGCCGTCCTGGTCGTACACTGTGCCAGTATCGCAATTTGGTGATGGTGAGACACTCAGGTAGATGTGGCCACGCTCTGTACCCAAAGTATTAGACATGATGCAGGTGTATTTCCCAGCATCAGCTGGACCAGCATCAACAATGATAAGAAGTTGATTGGCTGCAGCAAAGAAGTGGCGCTCCGTTAGTACCAATGGCCCATCATCTTTGGTCCAGTTGAGACGAGGAGCAGGGCTACCTCCAGCTATACACTGAAGTACAGCAGTTTCACCACGGGCCACTGTTCTGTCTTCCAGTGGCCGCATGAAGGATGGAGTTTCTGGGGGGGAGAAAAAAAAAAAGAAGAGGGGATTAATTGATTTCTGATTTGATAATGATTACCCAAGTGGTCTGTGGCCAGTTCAGATGGATGTGTGCCATTTTTAACTATTTTTCTCCAGCACTAATATTTAAGGATTGATCAGAAACTTCGTCATTTGGGCAGTCAGTGATTATAAACTACTGCATGTAGCTCAATTCACATTTTGCAAGTACACTCATTAACAAATTTGATAGAATATTTGTCTTGGATATGCTCCAGGCAGCCTCCTTTAAATATTCCACATGCCCATGTTATAACAAGGCCATGTGGAATTTTTGCTTTTACATCATCATTAGTTAAAACTGGCAAGGCGGCAACACATAAACAAGAGCTTGTAATGAGTGACAGACATAAATGAGCGGCCAATTTGAGTCGAGTGACTCATCTGAAATGACCCCAGAAGCTTAAAAAAACAACACAATAAGAAAATCAGTAATCAGCTCTGTTAATCAGATGGGTGACTCACCCAGGACAGTCAGAGTAGCGTTTGCCGACAGGCTGCCAGCAGCATTCTGAGCTGTGCAGCTATACACTCCCATGTCTTCTGTCTTCACTTTAGCAATGAAAAAGATGTCATCATCAGGCATCACATGCATCCTGCGCTCTCGGGCAGCAGGGAAGTCAGTGCCTCCATCCTTCTGCCAAGCAATCTGGGGTGATGGATGGCCTTCAGCAGCACACTCCAGCCTGGCCATAGTCCCAGTCCGGATTGTCAGATCCATGGGAGTCTTAAGAAAGGAAGGCATCTCTGAAAAATAGACAAAAGAAAGTCAAGGGGGGAAACACAATGGTAGAGACAGATATAGATATATTCTGTATATGTACCACACTGGGATCAAACCTTAGGGTCCCCCCCTTTTTCTCTCTTTATTTTTTTGGCCTGTTACTATATTGTCAACTGGGTAAGAATACAACTTAACAAATAAACCACATACAATTATCAATTTCTTTCAGACATAGTGCACTGAGTTGGCAAAACCAGACTCTTTATAAGGGAGAAAACATCCTCACCATTGACGGTAAGCTTGGCCCTGTTGGAGTAATTGGAACCAAAGTGATTGGAGACCACACACTGGTAACGCCCCTCATCAGTGAAGTTAACATTGAGGAGGTGAAGCACTGTGGTATAGATCAGCTCTCCCTCCTGATACCGGGCGTAGTTTTGCACTTCAGCATCATACAGCACCTCCCCGTCCTTTCGCCAGGCTGTAGTCATTGGCGAATCACTGCTGCTGGACGCAATGCAGCTCAGAGTCACATTGTTTCCTCGCAGTGCAACAGACGTCTCTGGGTGAGTTGTGATCTGAGGCTTGGGGAAATCATCTGTGCAGGAGCAGGAACATGTGTGTGAAAAACTGCCTTTTCGTAACTGAAATATGAGATCTTAGATGTTGCTCCGCATGAATGGCAAACACAGCAATCAATTTTCTTTGTTTATTCCTTTTTTTTTCTTTTTTTCTTTTTAAATACAGCTTTTCATAAAGTTCAAGATTACAAAAACAATGATCCATATTTGCAGAGCAGAATAATTTGCTGTTTTAAAATCTGCAGTCGAATAAACTGCTAGACATTTGAACAGTTTCAAAACATCCAAAAATGAAATTTTATTGCCATTTTCTGTTTTAGCCCGATAAACATTGCTCACTATTCTGTGCTTATTCAAGAGTATCTATACTGGCAGACTGAGAACATTTAAAACAAGAAGAAAAGGCTGACCACAAACAAACTCTTCCGGGCTGATGGACAGGACATTGCGACCAAGTAGACTGGCAGGATGGGCACAGACAGCAGAGACAGACTGCTGGAACTGGCTGTCTGTCAACCAAGGGCCCAACCACTGCATGTGGCAGTCACACAGCAGGTTGCTTGTGTTCAGGACACTGAGAACAGAAAAGTAATTCAGGAAGTGAGAGATGAGCCATGGTAAAATAAGATGGAATTAACACACTAACGAAGAAGTATGAGATTTGAACCACTGAAAATAAAGTAAAATTAATCTGGGATTTCACTGACTCATCTGAACTCTCTCTTCAGAGAGTGATTATAATTTATTCTTTTAGAAAAGAAACCTGCATGTACCAGCTTGAAATGAAGATTCAATTTTAAATAACTAATGTAAAGAGAGCCGTTACCTTACATGCAGATTTACAGGTATCTGACAACATATCAATAAGCTACTTGAGTAAGTGACCAACAATGTTATGATGTGTTATATCATCCAAATAAAGCGTTATAGCTCTGAACCACATAGGGAATTGTTATTGTTAAACCTCTAAATTCGTTTACAAAGCCTTTTAGTCAACCTGTCAGTGGGACCATGGCAAAAGGACCGAAATCGTGGCATGAAATTGGATTCAAAGCTATAAAAAAAGCTCCAGAACTGTGTTCAAATAGAGTTTGCACAAAAATACATTTTAATTAGAAGGGTGTTGCCACTATCTTCTTCTAGCCAAGTTATCAAAGCAAGCCACTTTATCCACTTGCAAAGTAAATGCTGTTATATTCTATTAAGTAGCATGTCAGACTAATTACTAACGATAGGATATGACTACTGTCATGATACATTTTCTGAGTTTGACAGCAGCTGGGGCATTTAGCCAGCCACTGCTTGAGAGAAACTCCTAAGATGAGTTGATCAAAACCTCAAAACAGCAAGAGACTTAGCATTTCCGCTCCCTTTCCTCACACACAGGAGACAGCTGTCCCAACTAAGTAGAGGCTGCTGCAGCTCAAAAGCTAAACCAGAAGCATTTACTTGCCAAACTGAGAGCAAGAAAATGTATGTATTAACTCAGCAATTACATGTATTTTTTAAATTTCACCACCCAAAAATAAATAAATTTAAAAATAAAAATTAAAAAAATAAAAATTAAAAGTAGGGCAACAGAATTAAAACTGCTATGATGGATCAACAACTTCTTCCCATTTGAAATCTTCAATGATGCCAATTTAAAATGTAAATCACTGCCCCACAGTGTTCCTTAATCATTCTAATTCCTTTTTAATGAGGTCAACAACAATAAATCAGTCAAATAAACAATATTCACACAGGAAAATGTCCTCTATTACACTTGCATATGAGAGCTGTAAGATTTATTTAATGTCAACTTACAACACTTTCAGCTTCATATGGGACATTGCCTCTGGGTGTATGGACATGATGCCATTCTTGCTGAGATCCCTACGGGGGGACAGAAATATGGATTAAACATACCTATGATGTGATTTGATCAAATTGGTGTAAAGCAACAACAGCAGCACAATAAAAGCTTTCTGCTATCTTTAATCATTTAATATTAGGTAGTATTAGGTAGTGGCTTTACTCACAAGTGCTCCAGCTCCTCCAGGCCTTCAAACGCTTTCTTCGTGATGGATTTGATTTTGTTCCGTTGTAGGATTCTGGAAAAATAATAATCGTAAACAGGAGTCACCATTCCAGCAGCTTTTGTGAAGGCTATGTTAAAACATCTGACTCAACTTTCAATGCAAGTTGGAAAAAAACTGAGGTACAATTGGAGAACTAAATGAAACTTGCATGGTAGAAACACATCTGTAGTACATTAAGCGTAACATTATAAATAAACTTGTCTGAAAATGTATTACACAGCCAGCTGTCTGATGCACTGTAAAGTAGTTTAAGATGCACTGGCTGTACAGCTCCAGAAAAAATTAAGAGACCACTGCAAAATTATCAGTTTCTCTGATTTTGCTATTTATAGGTATATGTTTGAGTAAAATGAACATTTTTGTTTTATTCTATAAACTACTGACAACATAACTCCCAAATTCCAAATACAAATATTTTCATTTAGAGCATTTATTTGCAGAAAATGAAAAAATGGTCACAATACCAAAAAAGGTCCAGTGTTTTCAGACCTCAAATAATGCAAAAAAAAAAAAAACAAGTTCATATTCATTTTTAAACAACACATTACTAATGTTTTAACTTAGGAAGTGTTCAGAAATCAATATTTGGTGGAATAACCCTGATTTGCAATCACAGCTTTCCAAATATTTGTATTTGGAATTTGGGAGTTATGTTGTCAGTAGTTTATAGAATAAAACAAAAATGTTCATTTTACTCACACATATACCTATAAATAGCAAAATCAGAGAAACTGATAATTTTGGAGTGGTCTCGTAATTTTTTCCGGAGCTATATTTGTCTAAATGCCACAACATCTTATGAACTTGCATATTATATATTAAAATTAAATCTATTAAAATTCATATCATGCCCTCACAGAGTATTCAGCTTCTTCATGCCATCAAATACACCAATGGAGTCTTCAATGGCCCAGGAGATTTCATTATTGCGGATATCTCTGAAAAGCAGAAGAGGAGAGTCATATTAGACATTAAACACACTCTACACAGGCTGAACATCTAAAGGCTTCTCCTGCAAAGAACAGAGACAGAGCACATTACCACTACTGTGGCTGCCAGTAGCTGTGACTCTTCGTTAGGAGACTAACAATCTGAGACACCATGCTTCCACAGTGTGTCACAGTTCGCTGCTCCTGCTGTTCTGATGAGGGGAAATAATTGGCTCTGTTTAGCACTGAGAGAGTTCATGGGTCCACTGCAAACCCAGAGAGGCCTTGTGTTTACAGGATGGGTCATGGGCTCTTTTGTTTTTCTTTCCTCATGCCTGGCTACCTCTGAAAGAAGTTCGGCACTCTTCAATTCCCCTCTCCCATGAGAGATCCCGGGATGATCGAAATCCCAAATACAACTCCTTTCTCATTGCAGTTCAGTGACTTAAACAGAACTCTGTGCAGCAAATAATGAGTTCATAACTTTCTCGCAGATAAATGTTAGATGAAGAAGATATACTTGCTTAATTGGGCTGATATTCTGCTAATCAGAATTTTTTAAGTTTTTGTTGTAAATCTAATATGTAATGTACTACCCTTGATTATAATAACAGACAACTCTCATTAACTTGTCCTCTGGCTCAGCTACAGTATGGAGATCAGTCTGCTCTCTCTCTCACACAGTATCACAACAATCACATTATATTGTGTCTCAAGTAATCTATTTGTAAGGCTGGTCATGGTTGCACAAAGCTGCATTCTTTACATGTAAGTACAGAGGTAACATTAAAGCACCTCTACAGGCTGTCAAAATAGTTCCTGTTACACAGGGATTCCAGTACAGGAGCCCTGTACTGGACATTAAAGCCCTCACATTAAAGTGGTAAAGATTAAATTGCCTGATACAATATCAGAACAAAATGATCCAACAACAGATGAGGCCAAGGAGAAGCTCCCTGCTCCTAACTGTCTTCTTCCTAAAGCCTTCTCTGCTACCTTTTTTTTCCCCAGAGATACCCAATGAAAACACTTTAGTTCAAAACAGGTGCCTTTTGAAATGTTACAGTTCTTAGTTGCTAAATAGTTTCAAAGAACTGAATTGTAGGACAAGAAAAGCCAACAGAAAAGCCGGAAGAACATAAATCTATGGAAAACATACACTAGGTACTTTAATCTAAATCTAAACATATGACTAATGACAAGCAGGACATGCACGGAACTAAGACTATATTAGAGGATGGAGACTTAAAATACTTGTAATTTCTACTGTTTTCTCTCTCTAAACTACTTGGGATTACTTGCAAAGGATTCAGGAAAAAAAACTAAAACTACAAACGAAGAAAGAAACAAATGCAGACGTACTTTAGCAAGAAGCCTTCATGAGAACGCAGACCCAAGAACAAGCCAAGACTTGGTTATATTTTGCATACAGAGGTTCATTAAACTTCTCAGATCAAATAGTCAACACATACTGCAGACAGATTTATTTGAGGCATGGCACTCACAGGGTGCGCAGACTTGCCAGGCCACTGAACACTCCCTCTCCCAAATGGCTGATTGCATTTTCTCCCAGGTTCAGGCTCTCCAGCAGACCTAAACCTTTGAAAGCTGTCTCCTCAAGTCTAGTCAGATGACTGTAGGACAAATCTCTGCACAAATAAACCACAAATATTAAAAACATGAGTTAAAACTATTTCCTTAAGTAACACCAGTCTTGTATGGTGATATTACTCCACATTTAAGGATGAAATGAGATATTTTCACAAAAATGAAACCATATACAGTACATCAGATGGAGGCAAGACCTCACTGAATCAGCTCCAGACACCCATAGTACAGTAAGATAACAGTAACTTCTCTGAGTACACGAAATCATTCTCAGAGACTGGGGAGTGGGGTCTCTTAGCTACACTGGGAATGTAGCAATGAAGTAAACAGACTCACAGTTCCTCAAGCTTTTGGCAAAACTCCCAGGCGTCTGGTCCAATGATGCCAACAGCATTCTGGCTGACCCGCAGGATACGCAGCATGCGCAGGCCATACAGCCAACCTTTGTTGACCTCTGTTAGGTTGTTGTGCTCCAGCTCCCTGGGATGAAGATGAGGAAAAAAACATTATTAACAAAAACAACTGTCATTAAATAAACTGATTTGCTGTTGTGACATATCTGCAGGGGGACCATGGGTAACAAAATCCACAATATTTTGTGGAAGATGAAGATTGTTTTTGGTAAAACAGAATAACTGCTTTTATGGTGTTTTTATAGGTACTTTAAAAGTTTTTATATTGTTCTGCTCCACAACTGTTGCTGAATACATTGCTAAATGTCTACAAGTCTTCAAGACTGTACTCACAATTCTTCCATGTTGTTCAGTCCAAAAAAGGCTCCATCCATGAGCTTAGTGATGCCATTCCTCTGCATTTTCAGTGACTTCAATGAGTCCATCCCCTTGAATGTCAGGCTGTCAACTATTTTGATCTTGTTGCGCTTCAATTCACTACAAAGAGAGTAAGAATCTATTTTCTTCAACCAAGTGCCTTTATACAAAAACAAACTCCCACAACAGAGCTCCTGGATTATGTACATTTATGTCATTTTCCGTAGGTTTTTGGACGACACATTTTTATTTTTTTTTTGTAATTTTTGTCTCTGTACACCACCGCAGTGGATTTTAAATCAAACAATCAAGATGTGATTGAAGTGCAGACTTTCAGCTTTAATTCAAGAGGCTTACAAAAGTATTGTATTAACTGTTTAGGAGTTACAGCCATTTCTATACATAGTGTGCCATTTTGAGAGGCTCAGAAGTAACTGGACAAACTAACACAATTTTAATTAAGGACTGTTTTTACTACTTGGATGAAAATCTTTTGCAAACAAGGACTGCCTGAAGGGTGGAACCCAAGGACATCAGCAAATGCTGCGTTTCCTCCCTTGACATCCTCTCCCAGGCCGTTACTGCAGCTGCCTTCAGTTGCCATGTGTTCTCTCTGCCATCAGTTCTGTCTTCAGTAACCGAAAAGCATGCTCTGCTGAATTCAGATCAGGTGACTGACATGTTGTAAACCATCTGTATTTACTTTCATTAAGGCACATCTTGATTGCAGAATTTAGCAATAATACCTCCTCAAGAGTGTTCTTGACTTGGCTAGATGCTTTGAAGGGGTTTTACTTAACTTAAGGAAAGAACTGAACACTTCTGTGGTCTTCCATGCCTTCAGGTGTTTTTGAGCTGAACAGTGCATTCCTTCTTTTTAAGAATGTACCAGACTGTTGTTCTGGTAACTCCTAAAGTTTCTGCTATCTCTCTGATGGGTTTATTGTGGTTTTTCAGCCAAATGATGGCCTCCCTCACTTGCATCAACATCTCTTTGAACCTCATAGTGTGAGTTCCTGTGAAAAGCTGCCAAATGCAAGTTATACTCCTGGTCTCTTATCACCTTAATGTGCCATGAAATAATGAGGGAACGGGCCTCATCTGACCATGAGACTGCTCGTCAGTCAATTGTCCAATTACTTTTGCTCCTCTATGTTTAAAAATGAATGTAATTCCTAAGCAGTTTATGCAATATTTTTGTTAAACCCCCTTAACTGTTTAATTTAAAATCCAGTGTGGTTGTGTATAGAGGCAAAAATCACAAAAAAATGTGTCATTGTCCAATAACTTATGAATCTAACTGTATAATTGGGTCAACAAGTTTCTGTAACAAAATTAAAATATTCATATTTATCTTCACGTAAAAACTACTTCACTCTTGACTGATCATTTTATGAAATTTCTTTGATACTTACAGGAACTGAAGCTGTGGAAGCTTGAAGACTTTGGATGGCAGCACAGCTAATCTGTTCCTGTTCAGCCTCAGCACCAGCAGGGAGTTGGAGATGTTTTCAAAGCAGCCAGGCTCCAGGACACTGATCTTGTTGTTGCTCAAATTACTATGAGATAAAAAAGCAAAAATATTAGTGTCAAAACTAGGAGGAGGAATAGTGTTTCCTCTGTAGTTACACATATTGCGTGATGTATACATTTACAATGGGTGGTTTGCAGCAAGATACTTTCTAGAACAAACTGAGCTGTTTTCAGTACTCTGATGAGAATATATGAAATGTCTTAAACTATACTACTGCTTTGGTCTAATATGTTCCCTATAATACTTTGAACTGTCATGCAAGTAAGTCAGTTTATAACTGTGGAGTAACCAAGTGTCTGCGATGTGTATCATATTTATTATTTCTTCATGTATTTGATTTCACACTTTCTAATTATATTCTTTCTGTACACCTTCTGTGTATGTCCCACACATATGGCAGCATTGACAATAAAGATGACTTTGACTTACAGATATTTCAGCTGCATAGATGGGAATGATCCAACCCTAAGCTCAGAGATGGAGTTGGATGTAAGGTCCAGTGTCTCCAGGGAAACATATGGTTGCAGCTGAAGCATTGAAAGCTCAGAGATCCGATTGTGGACTCTGAAATATTTCAAATATAATAAGGTATTAGTTTTCATAATGGCAATGTGTACTATGGCTTTTTCTATGTTATCGACATATCTGGTGCTGTGCATCATGTTGAATAACAAAAGACCATCCCTAATGGTGCCTTCCAGTGTTTTAGTGTCAGTACATTTGAATACAAGATCCAGTAAAACATAAAGATTCTCCAAACATTACAGATGATGTATACTTTTTTGGAATGTGCCTAACTGTGTAGAAAACAATGTCTCAAATATAAATGGAGACATGGCTTTATATATATAAAAAAGAAAAGAAAAAGAAAAAAAAAAACCTTCAAGGAATATTTTAACAATTTAAGCCAGATCGGCTCGTATCACCTACTAAAACCTTTGTGGAGGCTTTGCCCTTTGCTCAAATTCTATCAAATTTGGTACATTTGTAGTAAAGGAGTTGCTGATGGTGATCAATGGCATCTGTGTGCATGGAATCATTGTTAGCATGGTGTTATCCTCTGTCAAATAGAGAAAAACAACAGGCGAGGACAGAAATTTCATATTTCTCCCCTGTTTTATTGTAATTGACTCAGGCATAGTAACAGACACAAAGTTTTAGGCACTGGGATTACATTCTCTGAGGTTCCTAGATGTCCCTAGACACCCAGAACATACATATGAACCTTATTATTATGGAGCAATTCTTCATTTACTTTGGGTATATCTTTTTAGGTGTTTTTTCGGAAAATATGGCTAGGGCTTGACAGGTTAACAATACTAAAATTTCAGGTGGTAAGGTTGCCACCACTTTGCATTGTTTCCTTGGAAAGAACACATTGTTGGAGTGAGCAAAAGTCCCTCTAGGTGAATGAAGTGAACTGAATCACTTCCTAAACAATCCTTTTTAATTACTCTGTTTAGTTAAGCTCTCAGTTGCAAGCAATTCAAGTCACACAGTCACATGGAGGCAAGCCTTTTCTCCAAGATAATGACCAATGTATCCAGGAGTTGGACAAGACAATCAATGGACTAATTCCTCAAGTTGATACAAAGCCACATGAACACAAAAGCATGCAGCGTTATTCCTGCACCATAAAAGTAAAAAATGTAGAGTCTCCTGTCCACGTTAGGTGATTACAATAAATGAACTACAGAGTGAATGTTAGCGCTGAGTGATAGCGGATCAAACTGTTGGAATCAGGCCAAGCAAGTTCAAGACTAATGATGAAATGAAGTTCAGTTCAAAAGACTTAAAAAGTCATTTTCAATGTCAAGCAATGAAATGTCTAAATTACCAAATCAGCATCACCTGGTTTTCTTAGCAGAAAGCCAAGGGGATTTCTCTTTAGGGTTTTGTAGGAAATAAAACTTTTTGATACTTAAATGGTGTGTTCAGAAAGATAGTCTCCACAAACTGATGACTTGTATGATTTTTGAAGAGTAAATGCAGTCGCAAGAAGTAAAAATACTAACTTTATGCTACAAATGAACTACACCGTGGTCACACGACTTTGACTTTTCCACCCCTAGGCTCCCGTGTTTGGAGTGATGACACTGAATATCCCAAACAACCTCTGCCATCTAATTTGGCCACTTGTTAGCAAACACCTTCCCTGAGAGATGTAAAAGCTTCAAAATTCCCAAGTTGGGAACTTAGGTTGGTAACTTAAGTCGTTAGCCACTGAGCACATCCTAAATAATCCTCCCTTGTTATCTTTACAATGATCATAATTTACAATATGGACTTAATGTCCTATCCAAGGTGACCTGAAACTAGCGAGTGAGCAAATAAAGTCATCAGTAAAGTTTAATGAGGACACAAAGTCAGGGAAGTGAGGGCTATTATCCCATAGACTTCTATACAATCAGAAATCTTTTTGGAACCAGAGGCGTCGCCCCCTGCTGGACATTAAAAAAAATGGAAGTTCAAGGTACCTAAGTGTTGGCTTCACTTTTCAGATCATGAAGCTACATCTATCTATTATACTGTCTATGGCTCTGACTCATGTTACCCTGTGTTACTCTATATATTAGTCATTCAGTCAGTGGAACTACACAGTTGATCATGGATCTTGACATGCATAGTAACAGTAACTAAGGGGTGGGGTTTCGCTAATGCTGTCATATATATAAACAGCTGTTTTAATCCTTCATTCATACCCTTATTCACAACACTACACTGATATGATCTCATTGACCAGAAAGTACAAACCCCTGCTTCAGCTTCTTTGAGTTCTTCCCACAGCAGCGTTTAAAACGCGTGTGGAGGGAACAGAAAGTTCGGTTTAGCGGACCAGTGGCTTCTCCATGCCTATAGGTCCAAATTTTAGTATTGTTAAATCGTATTGGGGAAAAACGTTCTTTGCAAGTGATCGAAACATCTGCTTTTTGTACAGTGCCACCTGAAACTGCAATTGTTTTTACGACCACTGTCAAAACGCAGTCTGAGAAAGTGGCTGGCAGTTAAATTTGTTTGTATTAAACACATCTGCAAAAGCTAAAAACACTTTGATCAAGCGATGCCAGACGGGGAAAGTGTTGAGCTTAAAACGATTGTATTTTGAGGAACACTGTCATACACAAATCAAATAGGTATCCTAAAATGGGATAGTTTGAGCTGATTACAGCCACTAAGTGTCATAAAATAATCAGCTTATCAAACATTTGTGCGGCGACTTTTGCCAAACAAATACAATAATTATTGTACATCTGGCAGCACTGTGATGGTAGAAACAGGAGGTTTTCTAGCAGCAAAGTCTTCACTTGCTTCACTGGACTCGACTAACGGTTTTCACTCCCACTTTTATTAACAAAAGCAGCATAGTGGTGTTGTTGAGATAGGTTACTGCTGTGTTCTTTGTTGGAGTTGGAATAAATGATAAGTCACAGATTCAGAAAAAGTTGCAGGAGGTCAACATAAAGAAACAAGAACTGGAGTTTTCTTCCAGCTGTGACGTTGTTTTATCTTATCACGACACTTTCATAGCACACAATAAGACTCAAAATCACAAACTATCATAGCTGTCTGTAATTTCTGTAACTACTGTCGTTTTGATTACATTTGAAATAATAAAGAATGTTGTTAAAAACAGTCACGTGTGTTTCTTTGCATGGTACAAATTCTTTTAGATTCTGGAGCAAATTTCTTACAAATTATCAGCTCATTTGTTCAATTAATCACCATTTAGTTATGCATTCCATATAAAACAAAATCTGAAAGAAGTTGGCACCTGACCCCTTCAGAATGGGCTGATTTTTATTTTTTTTTTACAATAACTTTAGATATTTAATAAAGACATTCAAAAATGTATTTTAATAATATGAAAAAATTCTGTTAGAGGTCCTCAAAGTACAAAGGGGTGAAATTTAGCAATTTTTAATTTGCGTTATTTTTTTCCAGCATTTTTGAGCCCTCATAAGTTTGTAAATACAAGACCTAGAGACCAGTCGCTGATCCCTGGCAACCTCTGGTCGCTAAGGAAAAATGTGTATAGGTGGCTGATCAAAACAAGTTATAGCATATGAAAAGTCTCCTTTTTTAACCTACATTTTGACACCAGGCTCAACTTCTAGCCATATGAAAATTTTCTAATATAGTCATATCCTAACACTTGAGAATATAGCTTATGGCTGTGAAGGGGAAAAACAACACTGGTATTCACATGTTCTATATAATAGGTTGGACATGTTACACTGATCAAATAAATTTACGTCCTGAAGATGATGTTCAAAATCCTTCCAATTTGAGCACACAGAGAGGCCTGGATCACAGAGGGTCTCGCTGATTCTGAGGGGAGCAAATGGGAGGCACTGATTGATTTTTCATAGACTGACCCCCATCAAAGCAGAGAAAAATGGTACCTCTGTGCATTATTCAACCTTACAAATGAAATGCATGCCAGAAACTGAAGATCTTCTTTGGCCACAAAGTCTTCTGACACCTTTGTTTAAATCACCTATCGTCCCTGAAAGACAGCGTGACAGTGAAAAATGCTGCATGCCCAGTTTATGCGAAATCCTTGGATCAGGTAGGTTTTGGAAATGCTTCACTGAGGATTGAGGAGATGGAGCTCTACAGCAGTACAGAGAGAAAGCTGAGTAAACAGGACAGCAGAGGGGAGATGGAGACAAGCTGAAAGCCAAAAAAAGGCATGAAGGATGTTTGAGGAAGGGGAAAAATATTACTGACTGAGCAAGGCAGAGGTGTCAGACTTAATCTGTCTGTTAAAGAGGCTGGTTCAGTAGTGTAAAGGACAATAAGAGAATTAAAATGATCTAATACAAGTACTGCTGTGTGTGACTCAAAGAGGGACTGAGAAATCAATGAAGTGTGCTACACAAACACAGGCCCTGCATGTTGTACCTATAAACAGTAATCAGTGGGTGCTAGACAGCCAGCAATTACATTCATCAAATCAAGTTAATGACTCTATTGTGGCCAAGGTCACACCACAGCTGTGAATCATGCTGCTGCTGTTGTAAACGTCACCTCTGTGGTTATTTACTCCCATCTAGTGGGCAAACTGGAGAAAAAAAATACATACATTACATATAAAGCATCTTTATAAAAAAAAAAAAATCATCTAGTCCTTAGCAGGTCATAAAATTAGGTAAAGGCAACCTCAGATGAACAACAACACATATGACATATTACACTGTGTTATTATTTATTTAACAAAAACTAAGGCAAAATGGAGAAGCAGTGTGTGAAAAGCTCAGTACGACCTTACTGCTTTCATAGGTGTTAAGAGGGTAAGTAGCAGCCAAGTGCTACTGATCAAATGCATTTGATTAACTCATCATCAGCATGTGTGAGCACCTCTATAAAAGCAGAAGTTTTGGCAAGTTGGAGCATTCAGGTGTGTGTTAACACAATGCCAAGGAGGAAAGACATCAGCAATGATCTGAGTAAAGCAACTGTTGCTGCTCATCAATCTGGGAAGGGTTATAGGGCCATTTCCAAACAATTTGAAGTCCATCATTCTACAGTGACAAAGATTATTCACAAGTGGAAAACATTCAGGACAGTTGCCAGTCTTCCCAGGAGTGGACGTCCCAGCAAACTCAACCCAAGGTCAGACCGTGCAATGCTCAGAGAAACTGCAAAAAACCCAAGAGCTACATCTCAGACTCTACAGGCCCCAGTTAGCATGTTAAATGTTAAAGTTCATGACAGAACAATTAGAAAAAGACTGAACAAGTGTGGCTTATTTGGAAGGGTTGCCAGGAGAAAGCCTCTTCTCTCAGAGAAGAAGATGGCAGCACAGCTTAGGTTTGCAAAGTTGCATCTGAACAAACTGCAAGACTTCTGGAACAATGTCCTTTGGACAGATGAGATCAAACTGGAGGTGTTTGACTATAACGCACAGCGTCATGTTTGAAGAAAACCAAACTCAGCACAAACACCTCATACCACAGCACAGTGGTGGAGGGGTGATGATTTGGGTTTGTTTTGCAGTCACTGAGTCAACCATGCACTCCTCTGTATACCAAAGTATTCTAGAGTCAAATATGAGACCATCTGTCCAACAGTTAAAGCTTGGCCCAAATTGGGTCATGCAATAGAATGATCCCAAGCACAGCAACAAATCTACAACAGAATGGCTGAAAAAGAAAAGAATCAAGGTGCTGCAATGGCCCAGTCAAAGTCGAGACCTCAACCTGATTGAAACGCTGTGGCAGGACCTTAAGAGAGTTGTGCATAAATGAATGCCTGCAAACCTCAATGAACTGAAGCAATGTTGTAAAGAAGAGGAGACCAAAGCTCCTCCACAACGGTGTGAGAGACTGATAAAGTCATACAGAAAACAATCACTTCAAGTTATTCCTGCTAAAGGTTGTTCCACAAGCTACAGAATCATGGGGTGTACTTAGTTTTTTCACACACTGCTTCTACATTTTGGCTTAGTTTTTCTTACATAAATAATGACACGGTGTAATATGTCATGTGTTGTTCATGACGTTGTATTTAAATAATCTTAGAACCTGTTAACGTCCAGATGATTTATTATGTTTTTTGTTTTAGGACTGTATACTTATATAACCCAGTAAAAGCCTAATTTAACAAATTACTGAAACATAACTGAAGACTAAAATTGTCAAGAAAATGAGTTAATTTGTGACACATTCAAGAAACAGGCTGCAGACTCACAGTAGACTGAAATATAGATATTTATTTGACAGAAAAAAAAAGAGAGTGTGGCTCTCATTGAAGTAAAGCCATTTTAATTACATCTGATTCTGTATAGTGTAAAAGGAGTACAAAGGACAGACAGGTGACTCTTCATTCATTAATTACTTAGGAGTAACTGGATTCACATGCTGGGCTGAGAAATACATCTGAGACAAAACAGGATCAATGCATCCAGAAGCACTGCTACAAAGGTGGGTTTGTGCCTCAGTGCAGTTTTTGTCAGTCCTATATATTTATACATTAACCATATAGTTGCCGCCAGTCTTCTTTAAATCAGTGTTCACTGTATTCACATGTTTTTAAAGTTATTTTTTTCCTTTACATATGAGACATTAAACCAAGACTGGTGCACATCTGTAACAATGTTTGTAACTGATAGTTCAGATTCAGTAAGTTCATTCTAACTCTGAAACATCGGTAATAATCTCTCCTCTGCAGGTGCTCGTTTACAACTGGTTTACAGCAGATCTCTTATCTATCTCAGGTTTCAGTATGAAATGTCAACCAACATGTCAGCATTGTCCCAAACTGGGTTAAACAGTTATAGTGTATATCTGAGAGCACAGCACTGAGTTTGTTGTACTCATTACTGACTATAAACACATGCAAAAGACTTACAGCATATACACAGCACTCCCACAATAAATTGCTTTATTTCAGTTGTTTTATATGGTGGCCTTGCTGGGATTCTATCCAGCCATTTTCTATCCAGCTCGAGCTCCTGATAGCCAAAAGTGAGGACTGACCTGTGACATTTACAAAGAACTAAAGATTGAAGGCCAACTTTGAAACTCACACTTGCTCTGGTGGTACCTAACAACATGAAGACTAACCCAAAGTTAACCCAGCGACTACATGAGGAATAAAACTGCGTAATATTGGTTGGTATAGATCTGTGTAAGAGAGGGGTATATTCAAGGCCAACATTCGTGCTGTGTGTGCACCTTTGTGCAGCTCTGTCAGTCCTATCAGGGCCCCATAAACACAAGCATGCTAGTAGCTTCGAGGCCAAAACACAGGGAGGAATAAGGTAAGGTTTGCAAAGCTCACAGAGGAGGAGAGAGCCATCAAGGAGCTATAAAAAACAAAAAAAACAAAAAACAAAAAAAAACAGTGATACGCCTTCTCATGGACGATTTAAGTGTCTGTCTGGAACAGCTGACTCTTTCCTGTTAAGATCACTTTGAAAAAGGTGCTAAATGAGTCCCAGAAGACTGCTCAGTAAAGCGGCCCACCTGCAAAATATGACGCTCTTTCACCTAACTTATGCTCACCTGATGGGGCCCACTATACAGTCACAACAAACAAAGAGTTGGAGTTTTGCAACGTGGTTGTACAGCCTGCCTGAAGCCAAAAACTACATCAAGTCATGTTTTTCTGCAAACAAAATAACAACTGTGCCCTGTGGTGTTTTCCTGTAAACCAACAGAAGTTATATTTACAGTCTGAATTTCTCACCAAATCACAATGTTTATGTCCTTAAGGCATTAAAAAAAACATCTGAGTAAACAATTCAGCCTTTTCTTTTAATGAGCAACATGGTATAATAGTTAGCACTGTTTGGCTGGGGCTTTTCTTTGTGGAGTTTGCATGTTTTCCCTGTTCCTGCACGAGTTTCACCCCACAGTGCTGACATTTCATCAGGTTAATTGGTGGTTCTTGGGAGTGGCGGATGTGCCCTGCCTGGGATAGGCCCCAGTCTCCCTGTAACCCTAAAATGGATAAGCTGTTAGGAAAATGGACAGATGGATTTTTAAATACTTCACATCTTTTTTTTGGTCTGCATGTTAATCACTGGAATATTGTGAATGCGTGTGGATAAAAACAGAGGAGGGATTTATTCATACAAACGCTATATGAAACTCCACTGCTACTACTGGTGGTCTAAGAAATCCACAATCCAGCCCACATTTCCATGGGGTAAGAAGCAGACGCTGCGTAGCGTTACGTGGTTTAAAGTAAAGTAATTCTGGTGGGAAGATCATGGTGGAAAGACTCTACAGGCTGCATTTGTGAATCATGTGTAAATTTCTTTTGGTAAAAAGTGAGACAATGAAGTACAAATTCTGCACAATGGGGTTTTAAATAAATACTATGAGAAATACAAAGGCACTTCAGCACGTGTGGATTGTAAAGGAAAGCAAAAACATGCCAAATCTTCCTGTGCTGCATTTCTAGCTTTTCCTGTATGGAGATATTAATCTTCCTTAGTAAGGTACCAACACAGTGTTCCCTCTAGAAACCTCTACCTAACACTTTTCATCAAGTTGAATTAATGATTTTTTTTAAAGGGAAAATGTGTGGGGGAGGAACTTTTTCAGCTTCTGAAACCAGTGGTTTAAATGGAGGGTGGCCTTAAAAGGAGAGGACAGAGGGGCTGCACCAAGGTCCAGTATAAGATAAATAAGGCTTATTTTGAATGGTGAATCATGCAAAGCTACTCTAGTAGAATCCAAGATAAAAAAATTTTGAGCTGGAAATGAGCATAAAAGGTCCCCCTTGAAAGGAGTGCTCGCCTTTCTATCACTTTTTTTTCTTTCAGATTATTCGAGACATAATCTTTTTTTTGTGAGGAGGCACATGATGTTAGGCTACATGTTGGTTTACAGTATACAAAATGTCAGAAATCTTAAATGTTAAAAAGTCTATAACAGCCAAAGAAAACAGCCAAAGAAAACACCTTGAAAATGCTTGTTTTGCCCAAAACCCAAAGATATTTAATTTGCTAGCAGATATTTAATAACTGAGAATCTTGAACTGGTGACTATTTGGCTTTTGTTGGGGTTTTTTTGGGGGTTTTTTTGTTTTTTTGCTGGAAAATGGTTTAATCTAACAACTCAATTTTCTGTATATTGACTAACAGTCATTCTTTACTTGAATATATCCCTCTACCACAAGGTAATCATCTGAAAGGTCAATTAAAAGCAAACAAAATCACTACTTTAAGGCAACACACGAAAATCAATAACTGCTCAAGTGCTTGACAACTGTACACGCGTGTGTAATAAACAGTAACATTAGAAAAGCATTTACAGTTTGGTCACAACAAATGGGAATCCTTTGAAAAGCAATTCCCTCAACAGTCATCAACAGGATATTACAGGGATTATTTAGTAGTGCAGTTCTGCCACTGGTATCCGCCCAGGAGTGTACACACTAGGTTTAAAAATGATGACGGCTACACTCTGTGTGTAACAGTATTACACACCTACTGACATCATCCAGATGTCATTCCAGGTTAAAAACAAACAAACAAACAAATACGGGAAAATAAAATATTTGGACAGCATGAAAAAAAAAAAGGGCTTAAAAGGACTCCTATATCACAGTAAGCTCATCAAGAATGTTCACGACTAAATGTGTCTGATTAAAAAAAATAAATAAAACATATCATATTGATTTGTACATTCAGTAACATTTCAGTTGTTTTTTTTACCATTTTTTTTGTCTCAACATACAAGCAGCTTTGCCATCAGATCAGAAAGGAAGAGGTCCCGTTAGTCGTGGGTTAGAGGCTCCATCAGCCATGAGTGTCTCACTAGTCTAGAACCAAACACAGCGTGAATTTATAACAAGACTCCAGTTTAAAAGCTCAATCTTCATGCACCATTACAATATCCCTGTTATTACAAGGGTGTTAAAAATGAAGAAATTGTGTTTTGCTTTGTTGCTAGGTTTGCTGTTCTTCAGTTATAAGGAGACAGGAGAATGACAATACAATTTAATCTAAACACACACACACACCACAAAGCAGTGACAAAATGAAACAAGGCTAACAAGACTATCTGCTTTGAAGGCCCTGTGGAGTAATATCTTCCTTAAAGCAGCTATAATAAATGGATATCAGTTGATTAAAGGGCTGTACTCGTCATAGTAATGAACCCACAGAGAATCATCACCTGACTCTACGTGTTTTAGCTCCATGTTTGCTTTTATAGCCCGCACCTCTTTTGTTTAGATTCACTCTCATGGCTCCCATGCTATGCACGCTCATTCCTGCCCACAGAAAATTTTGGTGCCCACCAAAAGAAGATCACCAGGCCCGTGATTTTCACAAGGTTTTTTTGTAAGAGGGGTTAAATTTACTCAAGCTTAAAGTATGGCCAGAAATAATGAGAAAATGCACTGACTTCTGACTTTGAGGCAACGCTGAAAGGCCCATTCTGAGCCCTGTGGTAACAGGCAGCCATTTTCTGCTCAGCAACAAACAGCAGACAGACAAAGTTAGTCACTAACTTCTGAAGTGTTCAAGCATTTAGAAGCTTGAGAATCAGATATCTAACTCAGGATGCAGTGAAGACAGTAAATAACCCATATGGTAGATGTGTGATGCATTTTCTGTAGAAATAGGCAGGCAAACCATGTTTGATTTACAAGAAGGAGCCCAGAGAGTGATTTCTTTAACAGTCATTATTCATTTGGATTCATGTTTGGATTGATGTTTCTGTCCACCAGGTGAATACAACTCTAATATTTACCCATGAGGAAATGTGAAAAACTGCACGAGGCTGGCTCCAAAAACGAGTAAATCCCCATACACTCCCATGTTAAAATGTCCATCTTTACAGTTTTAAAAGGCATTTTTACACCCTGGTAAAACAAACAGTTTTGCCCTCTGTTGATGGTGTTTATCTTCATAACAACTCTGATGGGGGTGAATTTTTTTTTATAACTCTTCCACCTGGACAATGGAGTTAGCGGCGTAACACAAGCCGGTCTCCAACTCCTGAGGGAAATGTCTGACTCTTTAGCTGCCAAAGAGTCTCCAACTGTCTGCAGCCTGGTGTTGAGCAGGTTTTTAAGGATGATTTTGAAATTCTTAGCCAATAAAATGTTTACTTTTAAGTTTAATTTTGCTTTTGCTGGTATTTATTCCAGCTGGGATAGGCTCCAGCCCCCACCCGTGACCCTGAATAGGATAAGTGGAAGAAAATGGATGGATGGTATTTATTCCCCTTTCATGCCAGGGAAATTCAAATTTGTTATAATTATTAACTTTTTAAAATTCTTCTAATCCATCACACTATAATTTTTAGTCAGCGTAAAAATCAGCCACTGCCATCAACCAATGTCATCTTTTTTGCAGAAAAGGCTGTTAACACAGTAAACACGACCTATACCTATGTCCAGCTAATAGATTGGCTGGTTTTTAGAGCTTTTTGCTGAAAAAGCTGCTTGCTGTGAACAATAACAATGCTGATTACAGCAACAACTGCTTGGCATAAAAATAAATTAAAAACAAAAAAGGTCGCTATAAAGCTCGGCTGAGTTGAGGTGATAGTTCTCTGTGGGTTCACCAGTTTTCAAACACAATCAGTTAAATGAATCAATATTATGATTAAAGTATTGACAGAAGCTGCTTTAATGTCTTGAATTAACTTCATGAGCTCTTTAATTCACAGAAATGCCCTCCGCTGTCTCATGAGTTCTCATGAACTCATCACTCACTTGAAAGCGGCTCCACCTCCCTGGCTTTTGACAAAGCCAGTCCAGAGTTTTGTTTGGGCCGGGCTCCCAGCGCCTGAGCCTCGGTGGATGGATTCTGGTTCTCATCCAGAGGTTTCTTCTCCTTCGCCTCCTCTGGACTGTAATGCCCGCCCTCCTCTGCCACCACCTTCTCCACCTTCTCTATCAAGCGACCTACCTGGGGATGCTCCCCAAATATGCAATTTTTAATAACAAAGTACCTCCGCTTGCATTTCTCCAGCACCAACTGCAGATCTCTGCCCTCCCTACGAATGTACCTCTCAATGGAAATGGTCTTCAACACCTCCGCCCAGGCGAACACCACAATCGTATGCTTCCACACGTGCTCCCCAAAGAGGCTCACATGCTCCTCAATGCGAGCACGGTCCACCTCGGTGAACATGCCGACAGGGATGACGAGCAGGAAGGCATGTGGACCTGGAGGGCAAAGAGAGGCTCCCCTGACTAACTCCTGTTTATAGGAAGGTGGGGTATCCTGGGCGGAGAACCAGCCTGGCGTGTCCACCACAGTCACCTGCCGCCCCTGTACCTCCGCCTGCCTTGTAACACAGAACTCAGCCGCTCGTTCCAAGTGAAACTCCTCTCTCCCTAAGATGGTGTTGCCTGTCAAGCTCTTCCCCGGCCACCTCCAACCCAACACCACCAGACGAACTTCAGGCAGGCGGTTTGCCACCTTGGCTGCAGCTGCCGCCTTTCTGGCCTCCTCTTCTGGTCCAGAGGCGTCTCCAGCTATGGTACGTCAAATCATAAACATCAGTGCAGGTATGAAGTAGAGTGTTAATTTTTTTATTATTGTTATTGTATTACTGTCTTGGCTGGTTATATTATTTAGTATTTAATGGTATTTAAAATATTTGTAATCAAAAAAATTTTTTTTAATAGTTTCATTGCATTTTTTTTATTCATAGGCTCTGGCTCTCATTAACGACACAGATGTCATGCCTCAGTATTGTTTTGTTTTTTTAAGATTGGGACATTTAAAGATATCAAAATATACCTCATTTTGGGCTTCATTCAAATACACAATTACACTCATCAGCCACTTTGTTAGGTACACCTGTTCAACTGCTTGTTAACACAGATATCTAATCAGCCAATCACATGGCAGCCACTCAATACATTTAGACATTTACGCCTTGCCAGGCATACCTAAGTGTACCTAATAAAGTGGTCAGTGAGTGTTAGTGTGGTTTTATCTACTTCTCTATATTGACAGATATACAGCGCTTAACAAATGTATTAGACCACCACCCAGTGTAAGGTTTATGCCACAACTGCCCTAAAGTAACAGTATTGGTAATTAGAGGTGGGAATCACCAGAGACCCCACGATACGACATTATTGCGACATGCTGAGTATTGCAATAACATACATTGCACTTTATCACCTTTTTTCAACTGCAAATTATGTCCTCAAAGTTAAACTTTGTCAACATCTGTTTTATCTAATAAGATAAAGTTATCCTACTTCAGTTATTTTTCTGCAAACCTTTGCCAGTCTCTCTCAGAGTGATTACAGTCAGACTAAGTCAGACCATGATTGTTTGCAGAAGGGTCGCCTCCAATCAGGAGACCTGTGCAATCGGCTTGTGATCAAAAGTGGTTGTGAGTGCACAACACCCTCAGCCTCTGGGCAACCATTTGGTCACCACAACTAGTTGCAATTGGTTGCAGAATATAAAAAAATTCAATGCAATGACCAGGCAGCCACACATTTTTCGTAGATGCAAGGAGTTTGCCGTCCTTTTTTTTTACTCTAGTGTGACTGAGCCATTAGCTCGCTCTGAATTAGGAGGCAACTTTGTCAAGCTCAGTGTGTCCAGTGTTGGATGGTTTTTCGGTTGAATTGATTTAATGTAAGTTTGCTTGGCTAACTTTATCTCAGGGTGGTGGTGCATGAGATGAGCCCTCTTGTTTGCAGTATTCCCAGAGTATTTTAATTTAATTGATAAAATATCGATATTTGGTGTCCCTGTATCTATACAATATCACCACGCAAAATATCACAATATTATGCTGTATCAATTTTTTCCGCCATCACTATTGGTAATTACCAAAATCATTTTTTGTGTTTCTGTAATGGTTAATCGACCAGTATGTGCAAGCTCTTTAATCAAAATTATATTTTTAATGCTACAATATACTGATTTTTGTTATCCATGGATTTTCGAATTTAGTGTTTTACAAAAAAGCTGAAAAAATAGTAAAGCACATTATTATTATTTTTTGATTAAGATGCCAAATTACAGTTATTTGCTTGCGTTCCTGAGCAGAAACATTATTTTAGGGGTTGAATGCTATGCTTGATTAATTTCTGACTCCTCTGAGAAGTCCAGTGTGTCGGCTTGGGTATAAAAACATGAATTCAGTTTGAAATTCCTCACTCCTGTTCAAAATGGTAAAACATCGAGAACTCACTGAAAGGAAAAGAGTACGCATTAAAGCACTCCGTGATGCTGGATGGTCTTTCTTGTTTTTATGACAGGTGGTCTAATAAATTTGTTAAGCACTGTATATATGTGTGTTTAAAGATAAAATGATTATTTTTGGGCTTTGTTAAAAGCATGTTGCAGAACTGTATGTGGAAACACTAATCTAAATCAGCTTTTAATACATAAGGAAAGATAAAATGTTAAATAAAAATCAATACCACATTTATGATAGTTCTGCACACTTCATATTAGTTTTAGATGTTTTAAACTTTGTTTTCAGTTCAGTTTAGCTTCATTTAGTTTCCAGAGTGAGTTTGCTGGTTTCTGTTTAAATTTTATTCTTTAAAATAATTTTTGTTTAGTTTTTATTAGTTTGAGTTTTTTTTTTTTTTTTTTTTATTAAAATTTTTTTTTTTTTTTTTTTTTATTT
>VUQI01006304.1:36003-50633 GCA_015106735.1 Paratilapia polleni
TTGTTATGTTCAGAAAAACATGACATGACTCATTATCCTGCTGGAAGCAGCCATCAGAAGATCGGCACACTGTGATCATAAAGGGATGGACATAGTCAGCCACATTCAAAGTCACTTAAATCACCTTTCTTCCCCATTCTGATGCTCGGTTTGAACTTCAGCAGGTCATCCTGTCCATGTCTACATGCCTAAATGCATTGAGTTGTTCCACTTATGATTATATGTGAAAATTAATTTGATATGTACCCAAACATAATTACAGTTTTATTTTAAATCTATGTAGAGAAAGCTGTGTAGTGTCGTGTACATCTCTTAACAGTATCTGCTCCTCTTTCTTCGCAGAAACTCCGGTTATGTCATCCTCAGACAGGCGAGGCTTTTCGGATGGATGACACTGTGCTCTCTCTGCTGGCTCACACAGAAACTCCTCTGTATAATGGGGGCAATGTGATCCTGGAGTACCTGGACAATGACTGCACAGGCCTGGATGATGTTTCTGACTATATCACACAGACCTGACCAGTCAGATCAAATCTAGCCACTGTATTTCTGTGCAGTTTGTATTTATGTCAATAAAATTCTTTTTTAAATACTAGATTGGGTTTTACTTGCTAGTTGTAAGGAAAACATCTTCAAGAGCATTACACTTTCAGAGATAATGAATTATACCATCTCTATAAATAACTTCCATTAAATGGGATGTTATACGACCCAGGTGGGACTTGAACCCACAATCCCCAGCTCCGGAGGCTGATGCCTTATCCATTAGGCCACTGGGCCTTTGCTGTTGGTTTTTAAATCTTTTTTTTTTTTTAATAATGCTGCATGTTTGAGGTCAAACAAAAGGAAGATAAAATTAAAACACTAAGCCAAAAATGCACACAGTCAATATGAATACATAACAAAAAAAAGAGGCTTACTTGATGCGCAGGTGCATGTGGTTTGAACCTTTGTCAGGGCACTGTTAAAGCTAAACAAAATATGCAGGTTTTGAAGCAACATGCGCTGCCATCGAGACATCTTGCTTTTCAGGGACAGTCTCACTTCTTTCAGCAAGATGCCAAACCACATTCTACATGTATTACAACAGGATGCCTCTATATTTAAAGAGTCCAGACCTGGGATGCTTTGAAATCAAAAAATACTACAAAAGAGGCCTGAACCGTCAAGTAGCTAGGGAGACTAAGTGTACCACTTTACGTATGTGTGATTGCACAGCTTTTAACCCTTCTGCCCCCCATCTCAAATATTTGAAATCTGATATACCTAATGAGGGAGTTGGAAAATTGTCCTTCACACGATCACACACAAACCACAAACCTGCATGGTTTGTGTGTTTATTTTTTAAGTTAGATATATCAAAGATTCAGACTACCACTCAGCATCAGTAACGTATTCCACCCAGACATTCTCTTTGGCCTACATTCAGGTTGTTGGGACCCCGTCATGCTATGAGCACCTGAAGTCCTACCTCAAGTAAGAAAATATTTCACTTCAAACCAACAGAATTTGGTCTCCCGAGTTCCCAAAATCTTACAGAGGGTTGCTACAAGAAGGGGTGATGCAACACAGAGGTAAACATGCCAGTGTCTCAACTTATTTTAAAAGATGTTACTTGCAATAAATTCAAAAGGAGCACATATATTTTTTTTACATAATACATTTTCTTATGTGCAAGATTCGATCTTTTGCCTTTGAACTATTTTCAGTAATATTTAGGGTTTTAATGATTTACAAATCACTATCTTCAGTATTTATTTACATTATCCACAGCCTCCCACATTTTTTTGGAAACAGGCTTGTAGAATAATTTAATCAATTAATTTAAATAGGCCTTTTCACAGTATACAACTTCACCTGCTTTTGTGGGAAAGGCAAATGCATTATTAATAACATTAATGATAGCTCTGTACAAGTGAACCATGACAGAGTCATAATGAGTCACTATGTAATTAACATCAGGACCATGGATCCAAGACAGCTAAATGGATTTTAGTCATCATTCGCTTAATTTACTCCAGCTTTTCCTGATGTTTTCTGCAGACCTTTAAATTGTGATGCACAAGCCTGATTACATTCCTAGAGTAAGATGAGCCCTTCACTTTTCATGTGCAGTTGTAAGACAGGAAAGTCAGCACAGTGTAGCACATCCATGTTTCACATTATGACCTCATATCATCAGACACATCACGCTTGACCCAGGTGGCCTGGAACCATAGCCCACAATCCCCAGCTCTGGGGGCTGATGCCTTGTCCATTAGGCCACTGGGCCACAGTTTTATATCAGTTGCTGAATCATGAAATTAGGAAACTCATTTACCTGACCTAAAAAAGCAAAACCCAGATACTGAAATGGGAATGTAAGGACTGAGAGCCAGTCACATTAAGGTCAAAAGCCAAACAAAAGCAACACTAAATTAACCTTAAGTTAATGTGATTAATGTGATCTGGGAGAGTGTCAGTCTGAACAGTTATTCTTTTTCCTATGTGAATTTGTGAGTTTTGTTGGTTGGGATGTGAGTTGCTGCATATAGGGGGAGAGCAGCAGTTTGTTGTTCATTTTGTTTGTCTTTGTTGGTTACGTGTTTGATTGTGTCAAAATTGTATAAATATATTGTTTTTCAAAGAATGCAAGATATCAATATAAATAAAACAAATGAAACAATACAAGTAATAGACACACCACATCACATAAAAGCAAGTCTAAATGGATTTAAAGAGGGGGTTTAAAAGGGGGTGATTGATTCTCTGAGCCTTATCACCAAAGCCAGGTCTTTCCAAGACTAAGGAGCCTTGATGTTAACAACCTGAAAGGTCCAACCTGACTGGCTCATATATGGCTAGACCCACTTGTACTTCAAAAGTATTATGATGTATTAAAGACTGTCTCAAGGACCAGAAGACAAGAAAACCGAATGAAAACATCTTAAAAATAACCAAACAACACTTTAGTTTCTTAATATACAGTCCCTAACCAATCACATTAGTCTTATAGGTTCATTCAACCAATCACAAGACAGCACAAACAAAAGGGGGCGGGCTCCTATAAGCAAGGGATATAAAAAAAAAAGAGGCTTGGCTTCATCAGTACAGTAGATTCCGCTGTTTTGATGAGAATAGATGTCTTTGAGGTAGTCGACAATTTGCAGCAGTTGTAACCAGTTTATCTATATTATTATCAAGCTAGGTAGCTCGTTGCTGTTTTTCTGATCGAGTCGCTCAAAAACGGCGGCTTGATCTCGCTAATAACGGTCGCTTTGTAAATTAGGTCGGAAGGGATGCCGCTGCAGACAGGCTCCGACGGACGCCAAGAGTCTTTGGATTTAATCTCATCGCATTTAATCGGCAAGAGCAGCTTTTGTATAAATTTAAAAAGCCTCAGAATAATTCATTCTCGACCGAGTGCTTTTGTAAGATGCTTAAGCTCGAGTGCGAACTAAAAGCGGATCTGTGAAGTGAAGACAGGAGCGTAATTATCAGTAAGCTAACTTAGCTACCGTTAGCTGGTCACCTACAGAGCGCGGCTCGGTAATCTTCGGCACCCTGTTAGTCAAAGAGGGCGAGTATCTACCGATACAACCCACTGCTCGAGTTTTGGACCGGCTGTTTTTTTTTCTGCCAGTGTCGAAAATACTGCCTGGTAAGTAAATTATATGGGAACCAGGAAGACGATTTGTCAACTTATGTAGAGCAGAGTGGGGGAGGGGCAGCGATTTCTGTTTTGATGTGTAATTTGTCCTCAAGGGGCGCTGCAGCCTTTCTCCACTAAATAACACCATTGTTTATCTGCTCGCCGCGGATTTTTACTCTCTATGTAATGACTGTATAAGGCTGTAACGACACCTGCACTCTGCAGACATGTTTAAACGCCAAGTTGCCTTTTCCTTTGGTGCATTTAGAGGCTGTTTTCCCTTCAGAGACGTGCAGTAAAAGCCCATTGTGACTGCTAGCTAACAATATCTGCATGTTTGTCTTTATCGCTCTTAAAAGACTACAATGAAGCTGTTGGAAAACTCCAGCTTTGAAGCTCTCAGCTCCCGGCTGTGTGTTGAAACAGGGGAGTCTCGCATCCTTGGCAGGTAAGACATACATTTCTACTCCTTTTCTTTTTCATCTTTACAGTGAAATTAGTACACTATCCTAGACGGGGCCTAAGAAAGTAGGAAGTTATAGGATGTAAAGAAATAGAGATATATGTAAACACACAAGTATGTACACATACTTGCATATGAATCTTAAATACACCTACACACACACACACATATATGTGTATAAAACTGGCATGGGTCTGTTTGTCTGTGACTTCACTGGTCCTGTAGGCAACTGGCAAGCGATGAGTCCCGGAGAAAGTTTTGGGTGTTAACTGACTTTTTAAGTCTTCCTGCTGCACTTGAGTGCTGCACAAACGTCAGCTGCAGCTGTTGTGGGTTTGCATCTTTTAATAAACCCCCAGACAGACAGACTACATCAGCTCCCAGCTGTGATGCACACATAGGTGGAATCTCTATATGTATTTAACAAATAGCTTTACTGCATATGTTTCAGAAGTGCAGACTTTACAGGCTTTGTACCTCAAAGTAAAACCACTGAAGTTAGCAGGTGAATAATGTAAGCAACTCCTTACCTGGCTGAAATTTTCCTTATACAGGAAAAATCTTGACTGGTATGATGTCAGGGAGAGGAGCGGTATATGCTGTGAGAGGTGCGGCTGGCTCACAGTTCACTGACACGCCTCATAAGCGGGGTAGTAGAGCAAACAGCCACCTGCATGTTATGCAATATCATGATAACAGTTAACCTTGGGGGGCCTAAATTCAGAGCCTGCACTGAAAGTTAATTTATAACTGACTATGCTTGCTTTTGACTTGGCAAAATGTAGAATATTAGTATGTGGTCGATTATGTAAAGCCTTCAGCGGGGCCTGAGGATACAGTGACAGTGTCGTTACATAAAGAGCAGTGGGCTGTGGAGTTATGCAGCCCAGTCTGCTGGTTTTTTTTTTTCTTCTTCTTCTTCTGGGGAGTGTGGGCGGTGGTTGTGACCTCGAGTGACGCAGATCACGGTGTCCTCTCACAGCACTCTCTGGCTATTTCTGAGACTGTTGTGAAGTGTTCTTTAGCACATGTACACACACACATACAGTACGTAGTAATACGACACGGTAGCTGAGTGTTGGTGGAGCAGCTGCCAGGGCTGCTTAGAGGATTAGAGAGACAGCTCATCATAGCAGACTTTAGATGAGAATGTACCCAACAGGCTTCCAGCAGGTTTATGGTATTTTATGCTGGCAAGAAAAATCAAACAAAATGGCAGTTGTTTATTTGCACAGTCCAGAAATGACCTGAAAGAACAAAGCTGGTGTTCTGTGTAAAGGTTATGTGTTTGTTGCTAAAAACAGGGTAAGACTATAAATATAAATAAGTAGGCATAAATGGCTAATCCAATAATAAATGCAGTAAAACACATATCTGTCAGCAAGCTGTGGTTGTTGTTTTCATGGTCTTCTCTGCTGCAGTGTCCCTACCACAGGGTTGTGTTTTTTTAATGAGTTTTTACCCTAATTCTTGTTTTCTATTCAGATTTCTTTTATTTAGTTTCCACACTGTTTGCTTCAGTTTAGTTTTTGTTCAGTTATCTAAAATGTTTTTTTCATGCCTAGTTTTAAGTTTAGCTTTAGTTAACTGTCATGTGGTTAACTTCAGTGTTTTGTTGGCAGCTCAGCTGTGTTTTGTGTGTGTGTGTGGAATACCAGGGCAGCTGTTTTTCACTGTGGTGTCCTCTGATGTCCCTGTAATTAGCCTGTCAGCCTTGGCAAGGGTCTTAGCACCCAAGTCTATCCTCTAAGTTGCACAACCTTTGCTCTTGTATAACTTCTTGGTGGGAGGGTGCAAAATAAACAACTGCACAGCAGTCTGCTGCTCCGCTCTCATATGTATGAGCAGTGTGTGACCTAGAAACATGAAAGAGCATGCAGGAAATGTCTGCGACTTGTCAGGTTCAGATATGGCCTCTGGTGGAAAGACACGGGCTGTCTTCTCAAACAAATAATAGCTTGTCTTTCAGTCAAGTTCTGTGCTGTGAATTCTTAAATTATGGATTATGATGATTTTTATAAATGCCCAACTGTCCTAAAACAATAGTGGCTGCGTTGCAGATTTAAATATCAGGGTTTTTCCTGGTTCAGAACAGACATTTGGGTATTGACAGTAAAGAAAATGGTTGTGGAGAACATATTTGACAGAAATCTATGAATCTTTGTGTTGTTTTTGACCATTTGGTAAACGAAAATGAATATTACACACAGATAAAAGAAAAGAAAAGAAAAAAGTTTTGTTGATCAGGGTTTTATAACCCTGATCAACAAAACTTTTTTCTATTCTTCAAACAGTGGTGATTTTGATTTGGCTCTGGCTAAAACCTCTTTGGTTGGTGCCAATAATTTCTGTGTGTAGAAAAAAAAAATCTTTATTAAATCTTGCTTGTTGGGGCCGTAATATTTGTTCGTGTCCAGTAACATTTATTTCATTTCAGAGAAGAGAGGGATGAAATGGTTTAAAATGGAATTCATTAAAATGCCCTCAAGTGGCCCATCTGTTATGTCATTGTGTGTTTAATCCTGTTGGGGATGTTAAAGTAATTTCCAGTGATTCAGCCAACATTTTCTCTCAGCCGCACCCTCCCATCATCATGTTTACAGCGTCCAGCCCTTAAATGTTTTCTGCTTCTTTCTGCCCTGCAGGATCGAGAGCTACTCCTGCAAGATGGCAGGAGACGATAAACACATGTTCAAGCAGTTCTGCCAGGAGGGGGAACCGCATGTTCTGGAGGCCCTCTCTCCTCCTCAGTCCACCAGCGCCACCAGCCCTTCACAGTGAGTACTGCAGGTCCAGTTCAGCACATTTAGATGACGGGAAATAAATACTACTGGTGCTAAAACTCTCTTGTGTTTCTGTCCAGGCTGGGGAAAAGCAGCGACGATGGAGAAAACCCTCTGAGCGACAAGTGTTGCAGGAAGACTCTTTTCTACCTCATCACCACGCTCAATGAGTCCTTCAGGCCGGACTATGACTTCAGCGCGGCGCGGGCTCACGAGTTCAGCAGAGAGCCCAGCCTCAACTGGGTCAGTATGCTGTTCTGCAGCGGAGTCTGGCCTCTGAATAAAACCAAACAAGTTTATTTAAAGTATGTTTTTGTTTCCCTCCAGGTGGCTAACGCAGTGAACAGCAGCTTGTTCTCAGCTGTGGGAGAAGACTTCAACTCTCTGGGGCCCGAGCTGTGGAACGCCATCGACCAGGAGATCAACCTGCACAGCTGTGACATTTACAGGTAGGTGTTGAGGTAATTAATGCTGCATGTGGTGTGGAAGAAATCCATGTTAAGCTTAACAATCTGTTTCTAGCTACAACCCGGATCTGGACTCAGACCCTTTTGGTGAAGAGGGGAGCCTCTGGTCCTTCAACTACTTCTTCTACAACAAGAAACTGAAGAGGATTGTATTCTTCACATGTCGCTCTGTCAGGTCAGCAGCTACAAATTTCTATACATGGGAAATAGGTTTTGTGTATTGATCCGTAGGTAACAGCGAGAAATCTTTAAATGCGCATGACCTTCATTCATCTGCTTGTCCAGTTCAGGGTCATAAATGCAATTTAAAATATCTCAGCTCACATCCACATGGCAACATATGGTCATCATCTTTCTGCAGCGTCTTGAGTGGTTATGGCCGTGGCAGTCTCGACAATGAGCTGGACATGGAGCTGGACGATGAAGAGGAAATGGACGGCTTCACTGAGGACAGGTTAGACTGCTGAACACCAAATTTCCCTGACTTTAACGTATTAGTCATTGGACGTGCTCTACAATTTTCTTTCTGTAAATTAATTTGCCATCTGTTTTTCTTTTCTTCTCCCAGCTGCCCCAGAGCTCTGTGTGTGTAACTGCCTCAGCCAAAGAGTTTCCAGGCTTTTCCTCACCCCCATCTACCAGTGTTTTGTTTTGTTTTTTTTTTTGTTAGTTTTTTTTTTTGCTGCCTCATCCAAAGCCATTTCCAAACTTCAGACTGATGCATGTTTGATGCCTTCTCTTGCCGGTGGTAAACTTTGTGCCGTGAGGTGGTGGATGTTTTGTAGAGACCCCCACGGTAACATCAAGCTCTTAAATTTCATTCTCCAGTATGATTTTCTTTTCCTTTTCTTTTGGATCCTGAGCTCCAAGCGCGCGCGCACACACACACACACACACGGACTTCTCCACTCCTGCCACATTTCCAAAGAGACCACTTCATGGACTGTTGAGAAGAAGGAGGTCTTGTTGTGGACAAGTGACTGAAAAAAGACTGAAAGCAAGTTTGGCTTCTTGCAGATGATGTCACAGAGTCCAGAAACACCAGCATCAATGAAAACTGACAAAACAGAGCTGGGTCCATTTAAAAATCCAGCTAATGCTGCCTGACTGATCAGCTGGGAGCTCATGTGTTCCTCATCGTTTGCTATTTTGTGTTGCTTTTAATGTGCGACAGTGATGTTACTGTGAGAACTCTTGAAATCTAAAAATGTTGCATTTATTACTGAATTGTATTGTTAAATCTCTCTGGCAAGGAAAAGTACTCCTGGCACCTAGATTGCAGCTTAGAAAACATATCAGCTTTTTATCAGATAGCTTCACTGTGTTGTCTAAATCCACTATTTTTTTAATTGTCCCCATTTAACCCCCATTCATTCCTGAATGTGTGTCTTGATAGTGTTTTTCTTTGCTCATTACCTCAGTGCAAAGGCAAGAAAAGTGAATGTATAGTACATTTTAGAGGAAAATTACATGGCAGAAAATTTTACTTTTTAGAAATTGAGAAGCTCCTCTTTATGTTCCTGAAACGTGGGTAGGAGTTGTCTTTTATGAACTGCTCTGTGCTTTGTTTGATTGGCCAATATACTACAGATGTGAATAAACTGGTGTTTGGTTTTAGTGCTTGTCTTTGAAAAGCAGTGAAAAAATGAAAATCATTGTGAAATAGTTGAAAGTTTAAAACAAACCTTTATTGAAAATAAAACTTGATACAGTACAGACATCACCACACAGTATATGATCAGTTCCCTTGCTTTATGAGCTTAAGGTAAAAGCTGTAAACCTGCAGAGAGTGGTGGCTGCACGCTTCACCTGCTTCCTGTTTCTATAGAAACATCTTGCACCAGAACATTATGTTCCAGAGGCACCCAGACTTGGATGGTTTGTAGTCAGATTCATGCACCTCCTTTTTTTTTGGCCACTTACAGAACTTGTAAAAGCTGTACAAGGTTTCAAAGTGACACGTGCATAGATCTGTTAGCAAGTTCAAGGAATTAAAGAAGGTATAAATCACAGGGAAACTGTCAGATTGAAACATGCGTGGTCCTCCAGATGCCCAGAACAGCTCGGTTAAGGCGGAGAATTAGTGTTTCAGCTAAACAGCCAAAATATGGAGTTATGATCCATCTTTATGCTACTAAACCACTGACAACTCAAGGCTAAGTGGTTAAAGAGTAACAACTTCCTAGAAACGTGGCACCCGTCTGATGGTTTAAGAGGAATAGGATGCCAGAAGGGCTGCAGAAAATTAAAAGTTGGTGGGGATGCAGATCAGTGACTTAATACAAAACAGGTCTATAAGCAAAAATTAAAGATTATAATGCATTATTTAGGAAACATGTTTCAATTTAAAATACTGTTAATAAAACTGAGCTGTGCACTTGAAATAATGCTGCAAGGTTAATTTTCCAGAGGTTAGGAGAAGGAAAACTTAGCATATCAACACCATTTGGCTCAACAATATACAAGTACAGGCTCACGGTCATTAAAAAATAGGACTTCGTATTTTACCACACACTTTAACACGGCACCATTAGGTTTTAGTGTGAGAAATACCAACAGTGTAGCTTATGAAACTGAAATTATAAGTAACATATACAAAAAGATGTGCTGACCATGAGAACATTATTGTACAGTAACAACTTAAGAGTCACCACTTTAATAACACCGTTTGTAATCCCTTGGTGTGCCTGAACATAAGTTATACAGAAAAAAAAAAAAAGCTACACCGTATATAGACATCCTCGTGGTGATGAAATGCAACATGATATGAATGTCGTGTCAGTGATGACAGTCGGGTGGCGTACTCCAAAATACTCGCTCTGTAAGCTGGTCTCTTCATTATTTCTGGTCACTGTTCAGGAGAAACACCAGCTCCACTGTGACAGTTATTGTGTGGAAATGTGCCAATGCTCCTGTCCAATTTGTCTTAAAAAAAAAAAAATTAAATAAATAAAATTAAAATGTAACAATAAGCCCGTAAGGACAAGATGCTGTTCCACCTCACGGTGGTGCAGATAGTCAGGCCATCGATGGCAAAGGAAGGGGCTATCTGAGTCCAGCTCTGGAGGTCATCCACTCGAGGCCTTGGCATAACCTAGAGCGAGAGAAAAACTTTTTCAAGACTTTTAAATATCGTGAGAAACCTGGACCACATGGCTCAAAGCCACAGACAGGACCTTATAAAAGATGGGTGTAGCTGCCATGATGTCATCCGCTGGTTTGTGAAGCCCCGTTATGAAACCTTTAGCTCAGCGTTTTAGCTGTTGTGACTGTTTTTGAAAGCGAATGTGACGTGGAGGTTTAAGGTTCTTCAGCTTTGGTTTCACCTTTCATATCCAAAAGCTACATCCATCTTTTACACTGTGTATGCCTAAAACAAACCTATTGTAGTCACAACACTTTCTTTGTTTCCATCCATTTTCACAGCTTTAGACAACTTCAGATAATTTTGGGAGAATCAGATTGTGATATTTTGCACAGTTGTCTGCTTCAGACACATTCACACAACTAGAAATACTCAGTGTTTAATGTCTGATCTCACACATTTGTGTTCTTAACATACACTTGTCAGGTAATGTCTACAAAGGTTCTGGGTTGCAATGCTTGTGTGAAAACACCCAAAGACTTAATACCTTTTACACAGAAATCTACATTCAGAGCTCTTTAAAGAAAAAAGAAAAATTCAGCTACATCTCATTAACTTCCCCCATTGAATTAAACCACTTAATGTGTGTGTGTCTGTTTTTACCCTGATACACAAACAGCAGTGGGTCATATTTAAGGCAAAAATGTACTAGTGATGGCCATACAAGGCCTTCTGAGGCCTCAGGGCTTAAACTAAGCAGAGGTAGTGACATCTGGTGGCTCACACAACTCATAGCAGCCCTGCAGGACAATTCAACACCTGGAGTTAAGCAGACATTATTAAACCAATATTACTCCAGAAGTGTCATTATCCTAAGTATGGGCTGTTGGTATCTCTTGTACTGGAGCTGCAAAACAAAAGCACCTAAAGCTTCAGATATCATTGGTTTTCTTCATTTGATATCAACAACAAATAAAATTTGGTTTAAATTTGCCACTAAATACTTACATTTAAAAAAAAAAAAAAAACAGCAAGCAGAACAAATGAAAAATGATTTTTAAAAAATCCACATTATTCTTCATTTTCTGATGTATTTTGATCTTGAATTCGCCCTTTCCACAATACAAAAGAACTAAAATGGAGCAGGGACCATTAGGTGCTGGTGGTAAAGCTGTTAATGGACAATCAACAACAACCAAACCTTTAGAAGATCAAAATGAATCAGTTAAAACACAAAGAAGGAAATACTTCCTCTTAGGTTCATGTGATGATGTGAAGATTTTCAGATTTCAAAATGGGCCACAGCAGTCTATTAGAAAACAACTCAAGCTTGCACAAAAGGTCACTCGTTGATTTGTGAAACCCGTTACAAAACATCTGTATTCACGGTTTTCTTTTATACAAAACTAATAAGACCAATTTGAAACATCTGTATATTCACTGAGACCTGGGGTTTGTTTTGCAGCTGGATGGGGGTGGGATCTTAAAGAGATTTCAACATCTAATTCTTGAATTCATTAAAAGCCTGCACACCCTGTCACTCTGTATATCCTGCTTGTGGCGAATGAGCAGATATCACTTACCCCTCTCCTGTAAGTGCACAGCAGGACTGTATGTGCCAGGGGTGGTCTTTGATGGAGCTCAGGGTGAGGTATTTGGAGATCTCTGCTGCAGACATACAGTCCTTCATATCCTGCTTATTGGCGAATATCAACACAGCTGCTTTCCGCAAGTCCTGTGGGAGATTACAGAGCACAATGAAAGCATAACCTACCTCGCTGTCACCTTTTGAACCACACGCTCTGAACAATGTTAGTCGAGGAAAAGGTCAGTTGGGTCTGAGTTTTCTGAGTCCTTATAGTCACACCAGAAAGAGTTTAAGAGGAGTGTTTTACCTCATGGGCCAGCATCCTGTAGAGCTCCTCTTTAGAGATAGCCAGCCTCTCTCGGTCGGTGCTGTCCACCACGAGAATGATGAACTGCAGAGCAGGAGGCAAAAATCACACTGAGTGACCTCTTTTCAAAAAACACAGCAATGAAATGCAACACAGTGGGTGTCACTTCCGGGCCGAAGCACTCACAATGGCAAGTGGTGACTGCTATGCTAATAGCCCCTTCTGAATAAGAAAGAGTGTGTATGACAAAAGAGCAAAGGCACATTAATTTGGAAACCAAAGGCAACGACCTCCAGAAGACACTTTTTGCAAATGAGCGAACGGATCAGCATGTGTTATTCGACATGAATGTGGCTCAGAGCACAACCACTTTGACTTTGCAATGAAAGTATGAATACGTGTTGCTACAGTAAAGTCTACTGTAACAATTTAACCACAAAGTCACCATTTGTGTGATGCAAAGACTCATCTTTTATAATCTTTATATAAATGTAAGAGAGAAAAACAGGTTCTTACATTTGAAGATGTTTTTCATAAAAAATATATTGAGTTTACCAACATATACAACCAGTCATTAAACAGGTGCTGATTTATTTCCTATTAATCAATTAGTTTACTAACCACCAGAGCATTAGAAAATGTCAATAACTGATTATTACAATATTCCCAGCAATGGTTTGGTCAATAAAAGTGGTGAGAACTGCCCCTTATAACTCCCAGAAGTCCTGACATGGGGTGGTTTACATTATGCCAACTTCCTCTCTTCTCCCATGACCTGGGAATCGTTCCCAATCAGCTATCATGGAGGATGTTCTCTTAAATGCACCTTGAGGAGTGAGGAAAGGGTTGGCTTAATAATGCTGCACCTCCACACAAAGCACAAAGTTTACCATCATAGGAGGAGGAGCTGAAGCTTTGGCAGGTTTACCTCCTCCATCTGTCTTTTTTTTGCATCTCTCTCACAACCTCTCTGGGAGGACCCACGACGCAAGGAAGAGACTCAAAAGAGATGAGCAAAGAGATCCTCACAACTGTTTACAATCTTTAAATTTATAAGCAATTATAGCAACAACATCGACAAACCACTGCAGGGAACAAAAGATGAGGAATCAGACTCTGTCTTTAAATAAAGTTATAAACCGCCAAATCAATTTGACCCTTTATTGAATATTGTAGAGAGCGATGTTTGAGTTATCCTACACATCGGCCTCAGCTGTTCTTCTTTTCACTGTGGCAGCAGACCCCAGCTTTGCTTTTCAGACAGGCCCCTTTGTGAAAAGGATGACCTTTGACTTGGGTGGCCCCTGCTGCCGTCTGTACTCCGAACAAACACCAGCTGCCGTGCTCAGGGAGACACAATACATGGCTACTGGAGAGTGTGAAAGACTTTGAAATGTGTTTCTCACCTCTGTATTGGAGTAGTAGGTGTTCCAGGAGGACCTGAGAGACTCCTGCCCTCCTATGTCCCACATCAGGAAGTGGGTGTTCTTCACCACTATTTCCTCCACATTGCTTCCGATGGTGGGAGACGTATGGACCACCTCGTTCATTAGACTGAATGAAACACAAGCATCTAGTGAGTTTCTGTTTTTAACTTTAAATGTGAATAAAAAGGATGCTAAAGACAATAAAAGTACTTACAATTGGTAGAGAATAGTGGTTTTCCCTGCATTGTCTAGTCCCACAATGATCACCTTGTGCTCTGCAAAAACAAAAAAACAAAAACCTGAATTAACTCTTGACAGTGTACACAGTGTGACATAAATACTGGATTCAGTCCACAAAAAGCATTCATGTCATTAAGAGAAAAAAAAAAAGAAAAAAGAAAAAACTCAAGATCTCAACTTCCTTCCTCCCTCAGTTCTTCCTGACCTAATTTTCCCCATACATATTTGGACCTACAGTAACTTCTGGCTATTCATAAAACCAGCAAGAACAACATAGAGGGTTCTGAGGCAAACACGACAGGCTAAATGCAGAATCTGAGCCAACACGTAGATGCTAAAAGATCTGATGCCAGCGTTTTATCTTTTCTGCCCTTCTGAGGTCTCTGTTCCAGGGAGGAAGGAAGTGTGGTCAGAGGGCATAGCAGCTCTGATGGTTTCAATGAACTACACTGGCTTTCAGAGGATTTTACATATGTATTGCTTCCTTAAAAAGAGGCAACGGGGTGACGATCCTGACAGCACAATTACAGGGTTTTTCATATATTAAAAAACAAAAAAAATGTTGGCACCCACCAAAGAGGTTCTGGCCTTCCACCAAAGGAAAATCACCAGGACTGTGATTTTTGACAAGTTTTTTTT
>VUQI01006305.1:7027-18140 GCA_015106735.1 Paratilapia polleni
AAAAGGAAATTACTTTCATTCAGGCCAACTACCTGTTGGTGGTTCCCCAGAGCCAGTATTATTGCAGTGGAAATCTAAATTTCAAACAGATTCAGTGAACACTCTTTTAGTGTAGTCCATTGTTTTCAAACCACAAATGCATTTTTAAACTGAGCTTTAAATCAATAAGACTGGACTGACCCCATGTTAAAATACCCAAGCCTTAATGTTCTGCTGCTGTTCACTTTGAGAGCATCCTAAATGTTGCAGCTCATTAAACCTTCAATCTACAGTGTGTGCCAGTACTCCACCTACTGTTCATCAAGGAGAACTACAAGGAGGTGGAGCGACAAGACAAGTTTTCTTTTCAGTATATTTCCTTTGTATGCAGTTTTACACACAGGAGGTTTAAATAAGATATCTTATCTTGTGTGCAACTTATTATGAGCATAATCACCATATAGGATGTTCTTGTGATATTACACATTCACTGGCCTACAACATTGTCTAATATGAAAACATACTGTGCATTCAAAATGAATCATAGCCTACTTTATATTGGCTTTAGGTTGTCGTGACCAGATAAGGACACACGTTATCAGAAGCAAAAACAAACTAGAAAACAAACAAAATCTATTTATTCTGGCATGTCCTGCAATTTGCGGGGGAAAAACTGACAAGGGATTGAAAATCTATGTGGAAAAAAGCCAGAAAAATGTGACAAGATCATAAATTTGTCTGGGTGTTTGTCTGGAACATTAAGAGACCAGGTCATTATCTGAAACAGCCTGCAAAGTCTTTCTTCTCAAAGCCAAGAAATTTATTGAAGGCAGGATGGATCCATGCTTTCATGTTGTTCACACCAAATTCTGACCCTACCATCTGAATGCTGCAGCAGAAATTGAGACTCATCAGACCAGGCAATGTTTTTCCAGTCTTCTACTCTCCAATTTTGATGAGGCCATGTGAACTGTAGCCTCAGTTTCCTGAGGTTGTAATGAATGGTTATTTGAGTTACTGTTCCTTTCCTATCAGCTTGAAGCAATTTAGCTATTGTCCTCTGACCTCTGGCATCAACAAGGCGTTTTCACCCAGAGAACTGCTGCTCACTGGATATTTCTCTTCTTCAGACCATTCTCTGTATAAACCCTAGAGATGGTTGTGTGGGAAAATCCCAGTAGATCAGCAGTTTCTGAAATACTCAGACCAGCTCATCTGGCACCAACAATCATGCCACATTCAAAGTCCCTTAAATCTCCTTTGTTCCCCATTCTGATGCTCAATTTGAACTACAGCAGGTCGTCTCAACCATGTCTACATGTCTAAATGCATTGAGTTGCTGCCATGTGATTGATTGATTAGACAGCTATATTAATAAGAAGTCGAACAGGGGTACCTAACAAAGTGGCCGTATGTCCACATGCTCTATCTATGTAGGTGTTATTTAACTCATGACCGGAGGGGGCAGTGATGCGCCCAAACAGTGCCTGGACAGCTGCATATATCATAGACAAAGAAGAGAAATTGCCCACTCTCAACACAGCTCGTTCTGTGAGCTGTACTGTTGACAACACAGGGAAAACGATTGTATTCGGGTAATTTGATACTATTAGTTTACATGTTGTAGAGGTAGTTGTTACTAAGTTTGTTGCTGTAATGCTGTCACTGTCTGTTTGTCTTTTTCTCAGTTGACTCGTTGTTATGGAGCGAGGTTTTAGGTAGGAAAGAGCACAAGAAAGCGCTTAACTAAGCTACTAGCTTCTCCGTTCATCATAAGCTTTATTCGCAGTTAGCGTTGCTGTGGTGCCTTTAGGAGCGAGTAAAGCTAAAAAAAATTAGGTTAAAAAAAGAGGGGGGAACCATTGAATTGGAGGACGCCGTTTTTTGTTTTTTGTTTGTTGTTTGTTGTTTTTTTGTTTTTGCTGGCTTCGGTGGAGAAGATGCGACCCCAGCTCCACTTGAAATAAAATGTAGCAATTTAAAACGTCCCCTGCTTGTCAGCTACTGGAAGTATCTAATAATGTCTCACTGGCTTTTCGCAGGAGTTTAGAGCCTATAGCAGCATATCTTGTGTTGCTTTGGCTGCATGCCATGCCTCATTTCCAAGAGATTGAGATATGACTCAAAGACATATTTCTGCATCTCATGCATGCATCAAGAATCAGAGAATTTATTATTTCATGTAATTCTGAATGCATTTATATGCGTGTGTGTGTGCCTATTATGTTTATACCTCTCCAGCCATATACTACTGCCTTATTTCTTTTTTTTTTTTTTTGCTGTCAGAACATTTCAAGAGAAGGAGAAAAATGAACTTTCTCCTTCTTTTTAAAAATGTAACTATCAAACAAAAAAAAAACAGCAACTGTGTAACAGGCGTTCCCTCCTTTGTGTGTTTATTCTAAACTATCTCTTATCTTGTCTGAAGTGTCAGCAGGGATGGTTCTGCTCCTTGCTCCACACCTCCAGCACCATCGCCGCCTCCTTCTCCTCCTCAGGTCTTCCCTTCCCCTCGTCACCCCCCTCCCGTGCCACCCCACTCTCCCCCATCATCCCTAACTCCTCCTCCTCCTCCCCAACAAGAAAGACAGAGTTTTGCAGGAGCTGCGATGGATGTCAGTAAATGGCCCATGTTCTCCCTGCTGAGCACTGAGGAGCTAGCTGCAGTCCGACAGGCCTGTGTATTTGGCACCTCGGCCAATGAAGCCATCTATATTACACATGGAAATGAGGTGAGGGCTGTTGGATAGTTTCTGTTTATGGTTTGAGCTATTTAAAAGGACTATCCAAATCTTAGTTCTTGCATCGTCTTGCTTATGCTTGTGCTTCAAGCACTGTTTGTGCCTGAACCTAATTCTAACTTTACATTAAGCGTATAGTTTGTTCTGTAGTTACATGAACAACAACAAACAAACTTGCTCAGCATTTTCTGTGGAAAATATCACCCATGCTTTTGTAGGTGAAGGTGTATTTTATAAGAGTGTATTTTGTATGATCATAGCAGAGGTGAAGAAATGCTGCAGGAAATCCTGCATTGTTGTCATTTTCCTGTTTGAATGCCAGCATACCAGAGTACAGCTGATCACAATCAAAACACATAAGTCTGTCTTTAGACCTGCATTCTCTGTTTATATTACTTATGTAGCACAGTATATTCTCAGATCTCTCTTTACCTTTTTTATACCGGTGTTCCTTGCAGCTCTTGACAACTTTATTTGTTGTGCATTTACTTATAACCTAAAAAAAATGAATTAAATTAAAATGTATTTCTGCACTTTAGTGGTATCTCTGTATATGTTGACCTGTTTTATTATTTTCCAGGTGTTTGTGTTTGGGTTAAACTGCAGTAGCTGCCTTGGTACAGGAGACAGTCTGAGCACTATTGTGCCGAAGAAACTGGACTTCCTGCAGGGGAAGAAAGTAGCCAGTCTGAGCTATGGCAGTGGACCTCATGTCTTGTTGGCTACGGAGGGTAGGTTATTACTCCTTTTTTTTATTTTTATTTTTTTGCCTCTGCATCTCTGTCTCTGCACATCTCTTATAAACCAGAGCCGCCTCATAGTATGAAGTAACAGATACTGTCATGTGGCCTTTAGCTGTGGCTCATATACAAATATGCAAGTAATATAAATATACTTTGTGTGCCTCAGCTAGGCTAAAGTGACATTCGAGAAAGTTGCAAAATGTTTTAAGACTTTTTTTTTTTCTGTGAAAACAGGAAATGTTACTAACATGAACTTAAGTTGAACCAAAAAATGTGATGATACCCTAAATAGGGATCATGGTTGGCAAACAGACACCCAGATGAGCACTGGATTCTATTTCTGACCCCAAACACTGCACAACCAAGTGCTATATACACCGATCAGGCATAACATTATGACCACCTGCCTAATATTGTGTTGGTCCCCCTTCTGCTGACTATACGCAACACACTGCGATATACTCTGTGTTCTGACACCTTTCTATCAGAACCAGCTTTAACTTCTTCGGCAATTTGAGCTACAGTAGCTCGCCTGTTGGATCGGACCACACGGGCCAGCCTTCGCTCCCCACGTGCATCAGTGAGCCTTAGCCGCCCATCACCCCGTCGCTGGTTCACCACTGTTCCTTCCTTGGACCAGTTTTGATAGATACTGACCACTGCAGACCGGGAACACCCCACAAGAGCTGCAGTTTTGGAGATGCTCTGACCCAGTCGTATAGCCATCACAGTTTGGCCCTTTTCAAACTCGCTCAAATCCTCACGCTTGCCCATTTTTCCTGCTTCTAACACAACAGGAGGACAAAATGTTCACTTGCTCCCTGATATATCCCACCCACTAACAGGTGTCATGATGAAGAGATCATCAGTGTTATTCACTTGACCTGTCAGTGGTCATAATGTTATGCCTGATCGGTGTATATCTTGTACTATTTAAATTTTAAAATTACTAATTATAAATCCCTGACTTATTATAGCATTGTTTAAACTTTGTGTTGACCTGTTGCAGATGGAAATCTGTTTGCGTGGGGGCACAATGGCTACAGTCAGCTGGGGAACGGCTCGACCAACCCGGGACTTTCCCCGGTATTGATCACCGCTAACCTCCAGAACAAGAAAGTGAAAGAGGTGTCGTGTGGCTCTCATCACTCTATGGCTCTCACTCTGGATGGAGAGGTAAATAATTTTCCTTCTTAAAGTGTTTTTGATGTGTAATTTTTGGATGGTAAACTGAATTCACGCAGCATCCATCCAGTCTTAAACTACACTGCAAAGACCAGTATTGCAAAGAAAAAAATGTGTCATGTATCATTTAATTAAATTTAGGAAAAAAATATGACTTTGAGATCACATTTACAATAAAACCAGTACTTTATATTTAAAGTTTAGCCCTAAGGGGGCCACTGACATACCTTGACCTGCCACCTTGCGGCCTTCCAATGTCACACTAAGAAGCTTATCTTTAACCCAGCGGCATTAAAGCTAATAAAGCTGTTTGTGCAGTAAGCTGGAAAAGCTGTTACCATTTAAAAGGTGACTAACTGTACAGCACCAAGTTTCACATTATAAATATTGCATCCTTTTGCCTTCTTTGTTCATGTGCATTTAAGGACTTTTGTTTGAGATATTATTCAAACTGTGCAGCATCAGAGCTCTGAGCACAGCATAGTTGTGTGCAAAAGACGTATACATCCATGTGAACGACATTATATTTTGAGAGATCTGTGTTTTCTTACACTACAATATTACGACCCTTCTCTAGGTCTTCGCATGGGGTTATAATAACTGTGGCCAGATCGGATCAGGTTCCACAGCCAACCAGCCCTACCCCAGGAAGGTCACCGGCTGCCTGCAGGGCAAGGCTGCAGTGGGCATCACATGTGGGCAAACCTCCTCTGTGGCTCTTGTGGACAATGGAGAAGTGAGGATACATAAAATCTTGATGATCTCAGTGAGAAATCTGAATTCCTTTTAATAAAAGGGGTTGTTTTTATTTCTGTTTAGGTTTATGGCTGGGGTTACAATGGAAATGGGCAGCTGGGAATTGGAAACAATGGAAATCAGCTGACACCTTGCCGTGTTGTTGCACTCCAAGGGATGTGTATTCAACAGGTAAGACATTCAACGACCCTATTTGACTGATACTGTTTTTAATATCAGTAATTGCCTTGAAGATGACTCATCATTTAGTGTAATTAACTCAGTGTTTTTAATGTTTTATATGGTCGAACAGATTGATTAAGTTTTACTAGCAGCACTTAAATTATTCCCTACTTTCCAGATTGTGTCGGGCTATGGCCACTGCCTGGCCCTAACCGATAAAGGGCTGCTGTATGCCTGGGGAGCAAATACCTACGGTCAACTGGGAACTGGCAACAAGAGCAACCACCTCAGCCCTGTACACATCATGGCTGACAAAGAGAGGTGAGGGGGAGAGGGAAGGGCGTGTGCCCAAAGCTGACTTGCATTCAGACTTTTCCTGTTAAGATTTAGTTTCCTGTCCTCATTTCCTCCCTCTGTACCTCTGCCTCCGCTCTTGGTCTTAAGTAGTTGTCTGCGGGGAACAAAACAATGTTGTTCCCCTAATCATAGTTATTATAGGTCAAATCCTCCCACAGCAAAACAGCTGTCACACTTTCAACATATTTCAGTACATAATTAAAAAGGAAAAGTTTCACTGTGTTAACACATCTCTCATTCGGCAGGGTTGTTGAGGTTGCAGCATGCCATTCAACACATACATCGGCAGCCAAGACCCAGACTGGGCAGGTATATACTCATTATTCTGTGATGCACAGTCTTGTAATGCTTGGATTTCTGGAATTTGGTGCTTTTCCTACTGTGACATGTAAGCACTTCTTTTATTTTTTAACCAAAAAAAGAAAAAAAAGAAAAAAGAAAAAAAAAAGGCAGGATCATTAACACTTCCCTCATCCTCCAGGTTTATATGTGGGGTCAGTGCCGGGGCCAGTCCATTGTCCTGCCGCACCTCACGCACCTCACCAGCACCGACGACGTCTTCACCTGCTTCGCTACGCCATCTGTCATGTGGCACCTCATGTCTATGGGTGAGAGAAAGAGGGGGTTTCACTCCTCAATGAAATGAGTACACATAAATTGTAGATTATCAATGGAATCATGAAGGCAGGGTATGTACTGAGTTGTCTTCTGTTGTATTCTAGAGCATGATGACTTCCTCACAGTTGCAGAGGCTCTGAGGAAAGAGTTCGACAGTCCAGAAACAGCTGACCTCAAGTTCAGTGTTGACGGCAAATACATCCACGTTCACAAAGCTGTGCTGAAGATCAGGTGTGTGTTTCCTTTTTTATAACTAAAATAGTAATCAGGATGCATTTGGTAGCTGTGCTTTTTTTCAGTGCGATTAAGGCAGACTGATTTGAAATTTTTCATGCAAAACCCTTTTAACAAAAAAAAAAAGAGCTTCTTGGAGTCTTAGATGTTTTCTTAGATGGCTTCTTAAGACAAGCAGTATTGATACCAACTTTGTTGACAGTTCTTAACACATAAGGTTTTGGTCATGTAAGGCATTTTACTCAGTACTACTGTACTACTTTAGCCCTGTGTGCATTTGTACATCGTAAACAAAGGTCTTTTATTGCGGCTAGGTGTGAGCATTTCCGTTCGATGTTTCGCTCCCAGTGGACGGAGGATCAGCAGGAAGTGATAGAGATCGGCCAGTTCTCGTATCCTGTGTACAGGTCCTTCCTGCAGTTTCTCTACACAGACACTGTTGACCTTTTGCCTGAGGATGCCATTGGTTAGTATGCATACAAGTGTTAAATATATTCTCAAGAGTATGCAGAGGGATGTGTTTTTACAGTGTGTATGTGTGTGTTTGTGTGTTGGCTGCAGGCCTGTTGGACCTGGCAACATCTTATTGTGAAAACCGGCTGAAACGTCTGTGTCAGCAGATCATCAAGAGAGGAATCACTGTGGAAAACGCCTTCACCCTGCTGTCCGCAGCCATACGATATGACGCAGAGGTACAGTTATAGACGGGTTTGTTAGGTGGACGAGCTGAGATGGTAGATGGTTTCCCATTTTAAAAAAATGCAGCTTGAACAAAGAACCTCAGCAGACAGGATCTTATAATGGCGACATGGTCTAAAAAAATTACTTTATATATAATTCTACAGTCACACTAGGGAAAACGGCGGTTGGAGACGACAGCACGACGAAAATTAACGTGACTGTGTGCAATGAACTTGTTGCCTTTACGGGAACCACGTCTGTGACCACTTGCAGTCAGTTGCTGTCTTCAAAGCAACTTCGGTGCAGCAAGACGGCGATTAAAAAGGCAATAAGATGGAGTCAGTCTGCTATCAGTTTGATTTAAATGGGGTCAAGTTGGCAATTACACGCAATCTGTTTGTGATAATATGGCGATTAATCGTTGCTGACTACATACACAGAAATTCACATTAACTAGTCCAAAGTCCAGCCAGAACTGCATAGGTTTGAAACAGAAATTCAGAAATTCCTCCAAAAATAGTGACGTAGTTCCTGCAGGACAGCGATGTGACTGCAAAATGACATCGGTGCTCAGCAACCTTGCTCTTACATATGGGAATATAACCAGAATACAACCAGTTAGCAACCAGTTGAGTTAAGTCCCCTGTCGCAAAGAGATGCATCGCAGAAGAGTTGCGTTCTTCGGCGCAGACTGACTCAGATTGATTGCAACATGTTGACAATCCATCTGCATTTGTTAAAGTAAATGAAAATTTAATTATTTGCAAACCTTTGTCAATCTGTGTGTGAGTGGTTGCAGTCAGTCCAAGTCGGACCGTGATTGTTTGGAGACAGGTGGCCTCCCATGAGGTGACCCGTGCCATCACTTTGTGATCACAAGTGGTTGCCCAAAGGTTGGTCGCCACAACTACTTGTAATCAGTCGCCAAATACGAAAAAGTTCAGTGCAATCGCTGGGCAACCACCCTTTTTTTTTTTTTTTTCTCCCTAGTCACAAGGAAATTGACATCCTTTTTTTTTTCTTCACTCTAGTGTGACAGAGCCATAAGCTGCAGATAATGGATGACATGTAAAATGATAACAGAGAGAAAGTGATAGGAGAAAAGGCTCCGTGTCAGAGCAGTGCTGTCCAGAGATTTTTCACTCTTTGCTTTTTTTGAAAAAGAAAAGTCACTCACTCTAGATGACAAAGGCACTAAGTAGCAAAGATGAGATGAGCTGAAGTGTGATGATCACTGAGAGATGTCATGCTCCCAAGAAATTAGAGATATTTTTCACATTGAAAAGGGATGCTATTATCTGAATCCCCAAATCCAAAACTCAATACCAGCACAACAAACCAATATCTGAATAGACAATATTTGGGAGTAGCTATAAATGGTTAATCCTACTGTCACAGATTTGTCTTATTTTCCTCATACCATACCATACTGTACTATGGTACAGCAGCCAAGGAAAACTGTCAGGGACTATCTGGTATAACAGCTTTGTAATTTAATTTTTTTTTCTGTTCCTCTATCTTGAGTGGCATTCCAATCTAATCCCCTTATTTATTGTTTGCTTTTCCAGGACCTGGAAGAGTTTTGTTTCAGGTTTTGTATAAACCACCTGACTCAGGTGACTCAGACTGAAGCCTTCTGGCAAGTAGACGGAGCAATGCTCAAGGAGTTTATCAGCAAAGCCAGCCGCTGTGGAGCCTTCAAGAACTGAGTGGTACTTTTAGGTTCTTACAACCTAAAAAAACGTCTGACCAAGTGGATATGGTCGTGCTGCATGTGCAGCAGCAGAATGCAAAACTGCAACGACTATTTCAGTTTTCACATTTCTGTTGATCCAACTCACAGCAAAACTTATTTATATATTTAAAAAGGCACTTAAACAACATTATTAAACAAGATGCTTAAACTGGAATTTAAGCTGAGTTATCTGTGGTTCTGAATCAGCACTTTGGCCAAACCCATGGCGCCTTTTCTGTTGAATTGTTTTCTGTTCTTTACATGCTATATGTATACTTGAATTTTTTGTTTTTCTTAAACAGTGCTTGCGTTCTTCATTTACTTTCTGGAAAAGTTCATGTGAAAGACCAAAGATCTGGAAGGAATAGCCAACTACTGAAGAAATCTAAAGAGATGTTCTATTAAAAATGCTCTGATAACTGACTTATACTGGCACTAATACCATTGTATTGAAACACATTTCAGTCACTTTGCAGTAGAGCCCAATTCAACGGTGGGCTGATATTATTGCTGATAATGGCTAATTGCTAATCTATAATCTGTTGTTATCAGCATTTATAACTGCCAATAAGAGAAAACTAAAAAGGTAAAGAAGAGATGGGAGAAACACCCTTCAACCACGTTGTGTGTTGACTTTGCATACTTTGTCCACCAGAGGGCACTGTGCAACTTCCCTGTTGGTAACACCTGTTTGGAACACCACAAACACAACCAGGTGATCCCAGCAGGGTCGCCCAGAGCGCAAATGAGTGAATAAATAACTGCACATAACAAATTTTAAGGACATCTGTTTATGATTCGTGTGCCTGAAAGGAAAAAAATATGGGCCAATATATTGGATTTTTAAATCACCAGATATTGGTATCTGTGTTTAAAAATCCTATATCGGTCAGACTCTACCTTGCAGTCCTAGTGCTCAGACAACAGCAGCTCCTGGATGAAGCTTTGAATTTAATGCAAGTTGATAAAGAGAAACTCAGTCCTAAAAACATACACAGTTGATCCAGATCCTCCTGTGGTTTGTTATGGGTCACTTGCTTGGTAATTGTTCTCTTAGCTGACCCTTTGTACATTTTGGGGGTGTTCAAAACCATTGTTATACTAAAATCTCTATCTCCTTTTGGTGTGTTCATTCTGCCTGACATTTGCTCTGTGGCACTACAATAATTTCCTCATAGTCAATAAAACTAATAGTTGAGCTCATTTAAAAACCTGTGGAATAGATAAGAAAACTGAGAAAGTTGCAGTATTTTACAGAAGCTACAGTTCGAGGTAAAGTTAGAATATTTGCTGCTTTTTCCGATTCCATTGCAAGTAAAATGTGTCAATTGTATGTAAGGCATTTTGTACTATAGAAGCTTATTCAGTTTTCCTAATTATGACTGTTTTCATCTTTTATAGGTTTGCTTTTTGCTTTAGGGCAAATTAAGAAACAAAAATGCAAAGTAGTAGCAGTTCTATAGGTTTGTCTGTAGATGTAGTAAAAATACACTACACTAAATCTGCAGAAGCCATTACAAATTAAAGCAATATGAATGCTTTGAAGCACTCTTTTTTTTTTTTTTGTATGCTTTGTATTCTGATGACCAAAACCTCATTCTGCTGCATCACTGGGTGTTATAGGACAACATGTTATTGACCAGGTCATCTGCCAGTAATGCCAGTCTGAGATCAGTTTCTATTTCCTCTGTTAGGTTTCTATTTCTTGATGCACTCAGATGAGCAATCTTTATTTGCTCTAACTAGAGGAGGACTTCTATTTACTGTTAAAGCAAAGTTTCATTCAGGTGAAAAGAAAATTTTAGATGCATTGAGGGCTTTTGGGGAAATGAATGCTTTAGACAAATGAGGTGTCGGTTTACAGTTTCTCTTTTTTTTTTTTTTTTTTTTAACTGGGTTTTTTTTTTTTTTTGGGGAAATGT
>VUQI01006306.1:7504-35053 GCA_015106735.1 Paratilapia polleni
CCCCCTCACTGTCTCTCGCGCTTGCTCTGTGAAAACACAAGGTCCACCCGCATGGGAGGAAAGAGAGAGGAGAGAGTGTGAAAGTGCAAGGAGACTTGTTTTGCAAAATTTTGAACTTTCAGAAGAGCACACCACACTACCAGTTTGACAGCCTTTCCATGGCTTCACTTGCTCCTTCATTTTTCTCTCATTAGTGCTTTCTTTTTTTGCTCTCTTTAGTGGCCTATTTTTAAGCAATAACTTCTATCAACACTGCTGTGAACGATGGTGCAGATTGTTAGAAAGGGCAGAATAAGAAGGCATGTAGTGCGGCAGCAGGAAGATACTGAATGAGTAGAAGGGGGAGCAGTGGAAGGCCGTTTCTGACACTTGCTCCCTTATTCATCAGATTCTCATAGGCCCGTCGGTGACAATGAAAAGATTTCACAATACAGCCACGGCAGAAACTCATTCTGGCCCTCATCCATCATGCTCAGCCCGCTAGCCGTTTCACTGACCTAATCTGTGATGCCTCGCTGCCTGCACCCTGTTCCTTAAAGGCAGGCTTCATTACTGTGAGAGAGAGAGCAGAGATAGAGGCCAGGGGCCAAGGGCCTGGAGAAAAGGGCCGTGGTAGTCAGATACATACAGAGACTTAAGGTACATAAAACACTGAGACAGCCAACTGTCACAATCACCCACTTCCTACAGTAAACACAACTGCAACACACACTTTATTTGGTTAGAGAACCCTTTGGAAAAATAAATATAAATGCAGCTGAGAAGTAGGGTGCAACTGCTGGTCAATTTATTCTGATTAGTTTTGAAAACACAATCTCACCGTCATGGAAATGTCCACCTAACATTCTAGCAGCCTTCTTTCGATCCATCAATCAAATGATTAGGCAGCTTGTTACTGTCACAAACAATTTCCAAGTCAATGACTGACAGAACTTGAATCAGATATGCCAAACTCATATTGGCAGTTAAGCAGAGTTTGCCTGAGATGAAATTATTGCAGCAGGAACCTTTGTTCTCACTTCACCCATAACATCCATCCACAGTGTGTCATACTCCTTGATATGGGCTGTTGAATGCTACTTAACCAAAGGGGGGTTGAACAGAGGGAGGCTGTCAACTGGACCCTGGACCAGCTACTACAGAGCTTTATTCCCTAAACTCCTGCTCTGGGTCTGAGGTCAAATTGGACTACTGGCTACCCCTTTTATCCTACTAATGCTCACTCCACATTCCTTCAGCCTCCTCAAAACCTGCCCCCAAAGTAATTTGCAGTTTTACTTTTCTTATGAATGCTTTATTTTGAAATCCCAAACTCCTTCTTATAATGATTTTTAAGCACAAATTCTTGCATTTGGCTTCATGGCATGGCAACAGTGATTCTTTTTCAGCATGATGCATAAGTGGTAAACCCAGAACTGCATTTTCCATCAAAAAGAGGAAGGAGAGGAAGACTTAAGTTCTAGGTTTACCACTTATGCATCATGCTGAAAAAGAATCACTGTTGTCATGCCATGAAGCCAAATGCAAGAATTTGTGTTTAAAAATCATTATAAGAAGGAGGTAAGAATTATTATTATTATTATTATTATTATTATTATTATTGTACTGTCAATTTCTTTGGCATTAGCATGTTCATACTGGCTAGCTAACTTAACAGATGTGATATATGGTAAGGTTTATTCTAAGAATTTCAGATCTGTTATCTCCAATGATTTCTCTCACAGAGTTTGAGCATGCAACACCCTCAGTTTCTGTGTGACCATGTTCAATCACAAGGCAATTGCATAGGTTAACTGGTAGGAGGCAACCTATCTCTAAACAATCCCAGTCTGACTTGGACTGACTGACATTCACTCTCAGACAAATTGGTGAAGGTTTGCAAATTAATGCAGTCTAATTTATTAACGCAGACAGACTGCCAACCCATTGCAATCAATCGTAGTTAGTCTGCGCTGATGACTCCAACTTGTCTGCAACATGTCTCTTTGCAATAGTGGACTCAACTCAACTGGTTGCTAACTGCTTGTACTCTGTTCATATTCCTATATAAAAGCAAGGTTGCTGAGCATCTGTGTCATTTTGCGTCCTGCAGCAACTACATCACTATTTGTGGAGGAATTTCTGAATTTCTGTTTCAGATCTTTGAGGTTCTGGCTGAACTCTGAATGTAAGTAGCCAACGTGAATTTCTGTGTATATAGATGACAAACAGAATGCAATTTTCAATGATTTATCACAGTTAATCGGACTGCATGTAATTGACAACTTGATCCAATTCATTCGCAAACTGATAGCAGACTGATAGTAGATTGACTCCATCTTATTGCCATTTTATCACCATCTTGACACACCAAAGTTGCTTTGAAAATGGCAACAGACTGAGAAGTAACCTGGTCTCCATCTTGGAAACAACAATTTCATAGGCAATGAGATTGCCGCAGTCATGCTGCAGTCTCCAACCACTGTTTTCCCCAGTGTGATTGTAGCATAAATGGATCCCACACCCTATTAGAATCTGCCTAATGGACAATGTCTCTTCACTGACAGACAAACTCAACCAGTTCATTGCGAGACAAGGGATAAGCAATAATATTGCTTCAAGTCTGCGGGTAAGTGAACACCGTTTCTATTGAAACCAAGTAAACTGTCTAGGGAGCTATCCTACTACCTCTGGGACAAGAGCAGACATGAAATAACGCTCCTTGTTCTCTGGTCTCTGGAATTCCAGCTTCTCTAGTTTTATTTCCTCACCAAAACATGTTAAGTCTTTAAACTTTAATGCAATAATCTGAACTATCAATGCTTCTATGTAGTTTTTGGTGTTGATATTGTGGTACAAGACCATGATTCTTTCAAAACTGTGATAGCAAGTCACACCTTAATTGCCATGAACAACCTATCTGCATTGTGATATAATGCTGATGTTGTGTTTATCTAACTGAACTAGGAGTTAGAAACTAAAACACTGAACATCTGTTTTGTACAGGCAAAATGCCATTGTGATTATATCATCATTACACATGCAGTATACATAAATCTATACACAACTGAAAACTCTGAATGATAAAGTGCCATATATATCTAGTAAAGAACTAAAAGTCATGAGCTCAATCCACCTTATATTTCCAAAATGCTGTATACATGACAAGTATCAACCTTTTATAACATACAGTATTACGCAAGACATGTTGTCAAACATAATCCTAATAAAAATTTAAAAAAAAACCTCTAGCCCCTCCCAAATTGCTATCAACATTCACTCGATGATCATTTTACCATCAAATCACCATTGCATCATACGTCCTCCTGTGTTGCAGGCTGGAGATTAAAGAAGCAGCTAATTGACAGGCAAGGCTGCCCAGGAAACACCAACAAGACAGATCAAACTGATGGGAAATGTTTACAAGCCTTACATCAGCACAGATAATATCTCAGAAAGGGATTTTTGTGAAAGCTTCCATGAATCACAAACCTACCAAAATGTACACCATTGGATTTTTTAAATATACTTAAGCAAAGTTATGGTGTGCTATAGGTGTGTACAGTGGATAGAAACAGCACTACACTGAGATTCCAAAACCCCTCAATCATTCATATTAGTTCTTGTCTAGATCAACTATGTACAATATGGATGCAGTTAGCACTAATTCCATGCAATATTTTTGTCTGTTGAAAGAAAGGAAGAAAGTAAAATTATAGTAGAGGCTATACAGATAATGTCAGTCCAAAAGGAGAACAGGAAGTCAATAAAAAGTACTGTGAGAATGGGACCATGTCCTGTCTAATGGAGATTCCTTTATAGAAAGCTGTTAAGGAAATGTTTTTTAATATAAAACTGTATCTCCTAACACATTAAATGCCCATGTTTACAACTTAACTGCACCACCAATCAATATTCCTATTAATCTCATCATGAGAGTGAAAATAAAAATATAATGATTTGGTCAAATAGGGAATGACAGGGCATTAAGGCCCTATCGGTTCTGCTTTTTACTGCAGATAGTCCAATAGAAGGAGAGGTGATGACTCCCACCCAAGGGTTTTCTTGAGACAAATTATATAAACTGATATTTAAATTCTATGATACAGTTTTTAGAAAGCTGACATTAAATAATGAATGTATGGTATGTTGTAAGATTATACTTAACCCTCCTCAGTGTACATAAGCAATGTTTTCCCTGTTCAAATAAATCTGAAACTGCTTTGAGGAAAAATATTTTTAAAAAAAAGTTAAAGTAAAGAAAAGAAAAAAAAACTAAACTGCCCTACTCCACCTACATCATTACAACCCAACAGATTCTACATCAATGTGAGGAGAAGAAGACAATTAACCAGGGGGTTTAACGTGTCAATCATGCCCTGTCAACCTATCACACTTGCAGTCTCAGGTCCGCCTCCTGCTTAACTCCCTCTGTGATATGCTACTGGCAGTTTGGATGGCTTGACTGACGGCAGTCCTGATCCCGGCACTGGGAGGCACCTTTGTATACGCCTTGGACATGAGAGAGGGAGATTGGGGCGGACATGTGAAGTGAAAGGGCCTTGAGGATAGAGGTTGAGATAGAACTCTGCTGCTCTGTCCTAATTAGATGTGCAAAGGAGCATAGAGTCTTTGCCAATGTAATGATGAGAGTGAGGAGAGGGCAGATTCACTTGGGGGGGGGGGCAACACAGGAGTGCACTTGTGCACTAGGCTAAGTTTTTTTTCATCAGCCAAGCCCTGCATTTGACACAGCCAATCACACACAGATGATATATATGTAGGATCAAGCAAACTCATGCTTTCTATTAAAAAACGTACTACAAAGTGCAACTCTTTCATAATATTAAGGTTGTTTTTTTTTTAATATAATTTTGTTTGTTTAACAATTGTCAAACTTTATTCTACCTCTTAAGCTAGAAAAAAACAGTGTGCATGCAGTCAGGAATATGGGCTGAACTCGTTGGCTGTGTATCCCATTACTTTCCTCTCTGCTTCCAACACTTTGGATTCCATACCGTTCTGTTAACCATCAGCAATTATCTCCCTGTCAGAGCTAAAGGTAACAAATTTCCCCCCATCCAGCCAGCCGCTATCATCCTCTGGACACCAGCATCAACTGACAGCAGCTAAATCACACCAGCCAGCCAAGAATCCTGACAGACAAATGCACTACCTTGGAAAACCTGGGCCCATCACTCTAAAAAGGGAGGGGTAGAAGAAAGGAGGGGCAGATGGAAGAGGCAGTCTCTCCCTGCTGACCTTACACCACCCCCCACCCCCCACCCCACCCCAAGCTGCTGTAAGAGATGGACTACCCTGTATTCTGTAAGCACAGGGCCCCGTTCCCAAATAAGAGAATTATTATTGGAGCTTTCCTTGGTTCTGGTTTATCTTGTACCATCACACTAGGTCCTGGTTTCCCCCTTTTACAGATGGACTCAGAGAGCTGGGACTATGAGTTATCCTCACTGCACCCAGCAACCACAAAACAACACTAAGGCTCCAACAACCAACACTATATTTCTGCTCCCTGTGAAACTTTCAGGCACCTGTTTCCTGAAAGTAAGAGAAGCAAAAATGTTTGGAATGTATCCCTGAATAAGCATAACTATTTAAATTAACAAAACCAGTAACTGATTAATTGGTGTCCATGATAAAATATCTGCAACTGTTTTAATAATCAGTTATTGGTTTTATTTATAAAATCAAAAGGCTTTTCAGATATTTGCTTATCTCTGTAATGTAAACTCAACATTTGGGTTTTTAATAATTAAAACAGTTACCTATACTGTCATAATCAACACATAATACCAACAAAAATAATAGTTATAAACAGGTTAACAAAGACACTCATCAAAAATGTGGATGATCCTGTTACATAGTGGAATACATACATATTAGTGCAGTTAGTTTAATAAGCTGACAAGTGAAATTATGGCAAAGGGCAAGCTGATTCCTACTCGAAATGGCATGAGTCAAACATGTTCATTATAAAAGTCACTACAATGTCACTGCTGCTCATCTTACCCAACCCTGTTACCTTTCATGTATTTATTCATTAAAAAAATAAGCACGACGAATTGAGATGTATGATCTAGCTTTCTCAATGTGCAAACAAGGCAAAGCAACATAAGCATGTGTAAACCAAGTTTTCTTTGCATTACGTTAAGTGGTTCACAGCTTTAACAGCTCTTCCCGTCACATCACATTAGCATACTCATGCAGGTAGATTTCTGTGTGTGACACCCTGTATCAGCAGGGGTGAGAGGGGAGGGGAGCTGTACCTGACAGTGACCTGTCAAGCTAGATAGGATGTGTTTAACGATAAGCTGTCTGCCTGAATCACACATGCACACGCGCGCACGCGCACGCACACACACACACACACACACACACACACACACAAAAACAGACTAGTACAGGCTAGTCCACCACACAAGCTTAAGGAGAGCTCAATGACATTTCAAAACCTCAAAGGTTAGATATGAGAAGCAGAGCACATTTGATCTGATTTGTGTTTGTTAAATATGTGCTGTCATTACATAAAGGATGTAATTTGATTATTTATGCATTTAATACCAAATGACACAGGAAATATAACAATAATCATATACTGACATTTTAGTCAGTAGCAGTCCCTAGAACTGTATGATAAAAAGTTTTGAAATTTGGTATACTGAGTGGTGACAGTGAACTGATTCTTCACCAAGTTTAATGTACTGTTTCATGTCTCAAGCACTCAGACTCCACCAATGACTCAAAACTCAAAACCAATGACTGTTGGTGCCTTCATGCTAGTAACTTTTGAAACATGACCGATTTTCAAAAGTGAGGTACCACTGGATTCTTTGAATCGCTCTCAGTTCAGTGCACTCTATGGTATCAGTTTCCACCACATTGGATTGAACAGTCCAGTATATGTCATTCTGCTGTGTTTAATACTTTGTTAAGCAATGGTGACTTTATTGTGTTCTGCTGTAAAATTAACACATTGTCCCCATATGAGGACATACTTTAAAAAAAAGTATGTAACAACTAAGTAACAACTTCCTGTTCAAAGAAGTTTTTATACTTATCAGGTCCAACTAATCACAAATAGCTAGGAGACATTAAAAATACATCCCAAACAAGAGCTCAGGTCTCAGGAGGTTAAGAAAAAAGTTAAGAAACAAAAAAACATGTTTTCAAATCTTTGCCAAAATTGGCACAGATGGTCTTCAGAGTTTCAGATGGAATTTAAAATTTTGCAACCCTTTGTCTGTTACAGCCAATCACAATCATTGCCAAAAGCTGCCAAACAAGAGGTGAGATCACACTCAGCAACTGTTTCATGTATTGTGACACCAAACTTGGTGTATGAACTCAGCACCCCTTTCTGAGGTTGTCAGAAAATATATTAATATAAAACAGAGAAAAGCAGTAAATCCCATCTGAGATGTTTGAACCAACAGATATTCTTTAACTGGATCCCTATTAGTTGTTACCACAGCAAAATTTCTATTCTCCCATGTGGTCCACATAACGTTCTTCAACAAATAACTTAAGCAATGCTTATCAAAAGAGCTGACAAAGAATTTAATGTTTATTGACTACCCGATTGACTGATGAATTTCAGCACCAAAAAAGGTAACATTATTGTTAGAATTTTTTAAAGCAGTATCAGTTTTAGAAGAAGTGGTATGAGAACATAAACTGTATTTTCAAATATGATATAGAGTGTAAACATCTCACTGGAAAAAATGCAGAGGCTAAATATTCATACAGTCGAAGTGGCAAATTCATGAATAAAGCAAGAACTAAATCCATCATAGTTCACTGAGCAGTTACTGCAGGTACTTTTCCGCCAAAAAAAACTCAAAGTCGAAAAACAACTAACAATCAACTTGTGCACAAAGCACAGCTGGTGAGACGGTGACAATCTTGCTCGAAAACAAGCTCAGCAGTGTAACAACGGGGGCCAAATCTAAGGTAAAGACAGGGATGCAATTGCACCGTAGAACAAGCCTATCATGGTGCACTGGTTTGACTATAGTAATTGGAGGAGTACAGGCGCACACACACACACACACACACACACACACACACACACACACACACACACACACACACACACAAACAGCAGGCCCCTAGGCAGGATCAATATTTGTTGGGACTGCACCTTGTTCCAACAATGTAAGATTTACAGCAGGTGTGGGGGATTTACACTTTGTCTTCGAAGCAACTCATCAGTGCAACCCAATTACTAACCACAGACAGACAGCATTAACATGGGCCCTGCCCCTTCTTTATGGCCCCTCAGCCCGTCTCATTCCAGCCTCTTCAGGTGCTGCCACCATAACAGATACTACACTTAAAATGTGCTCACCGGAATGAATTCTTAGCCTTTCATTATTCCTGTCTTGATTTACTTCATATCATTTCACAGCTATAGACAAAGATAACATGTTATAAATTACCCCCATCCTGTGTGCTTGTTTCAGCACTGAGGGAGAGGCAAGGGGGACGGAGGGAAAACAGAGTGGGGGTCAGCTGCAGCAAGAGGGGGCTCAGGTGTTGGTACATGTATCCTGAAAGAGACGTATCTCTGTCACTGAAAATGGTTTTGCCCTTATTAAATGTCTTCCATAGATTGACTTGTACAGTGGTCACCGAGTGCCACACAGGTAAGTTCCTCACTTTGAGGTACAGCCTAAAAGTAGAAAGAAAAAACAAAATTCAACTAATGAGTGCTAAAGTTATACAACTGTTAACTTTCATGATCTCAAACATATATTTGGAACACCTGAGTGACAGTTATATGCATTATAGTAACAGCAACCATCACAAAACTATTGTTTAAGTGACAGGGTGTCACTTTCAGCCCCTAGGCCACTGCCACAGACTTGCAAGTCGCTAAGACTCCTCTGGCTACTTGTGTCGTTACTACACGAGTTCAGGACAGACAGTACCACTGGCCCCATTTCCCACCTTAAGAACCCAGTCACAGCCACAGGGGCACAATTTCCACCAAAACCACTATACAGCCTGCCAATCACAGTGGGCTGGAAAACTGCTGCATCACACACTTTCACAATACATTTTACTGACAAATGCAGAATTCCTCTCTAAAATGTCTGAAATAATCTAAAAACCCTTACTCAGTCTTTTTCCACTCTTTAACAGTAGTCAGTGTTATATCTGCTTTACCTTCAGGCCTGCAATATTTGTCTAAGTGTATTGTAAATATGTCCATATTCAAAGGAAAACAAAAACTTTTTAAAAATTATTATAAAATAATCTGCAATTACAAGCAAACATGTTTCTTAATATTAAACTATGAAAAAATAGCCCATGCATATTATGTTCATACCAGTGATTACAAATGTTGCAAACCGATCTGTTCTTTAGTTTGCTAATATACATCTGTGTGAGGTGTCACTGAGGAAAAAAACACTTGTGTAGGTTGTAGGAAACCCCCTTGTCCTCCCCGCAATTTCCTCCACCCTCCATCCTATTTCAGCGCTTGATAACTAAGAACATTAGTTTTATGCCACTTGCCAAGCTCAAATGAAAAGAGAGCTAACTTTAATGACACTGCAATTAATCGGCCCAATAGACAGACAGCTAAGAGACGAGATATTGACTTCATTAAGGATAATGTATTATGTCATTAAGTCAGTAGGGTCACCTTGTGTATCATACAAGCCGGTTAATATATTGGCATTTTCCACGAATAAGATAAATTCAGATGTGAGAGATAAAGCTGATTAGAAAATGTTTCATCCGGGGAGGCGGGAAGCCTGCTAGTCAGAGCTGATGTTGAGTCTAGGGGACCACCAGAGTGAAAGAAAGGGGATAATGTGCTACCAATCATACTTTATCAAAACCCAGATTGATTGGCTGCGGCAATTTAATCATTATTGTTTAGCTCTAATCTACAAAGAGGAACACTCCAGGCATGAATGTCTTTATAGGAGCATGTCAGCAGCCTCATTCATTATCCGGTGTATCCATTACAACACTGAGAGATTGATATTAACTTTTAGGTACTGACCTTGTAGTGTATGAAAATCACTACTAATATTGCCACATGCCACTATTTTATCAAGCCATAAAACTAGTGAAACTTTGTAGTATTTAAATTATCAGCAACATTTAAAAAACAGTTAAAAGCACTGGTAACTTTGACATTATTGTAATGAACAGTGGCATGAATGAAGTCCCCCTTCTGAGCTATATATATTCTCACAACCTCTCCCTCAGGAGTATTGAGACATTCCACTGTTCCACAGCTCTATACTGTAACATTGCTAGTTTCTTTTTTGGGAGGTCTGTGTGATTATTGGCAGTTTCTCATCTGGTAGAGGCTCTGCTCATTTGTCATGATTATTGCTGACTTCTGGCCTGTCATTGGCTCCAAGAGATCAATGGCTTTGGACTCTCCCTCTGTTGTATGGGCAGGCCAAACAGCCTTTTCTTCACTAAATGAGGCTTTCGCTCTATCCATCCATCCCCTCTGTCCATACAATCTCCCTTCTCTCTATGTCTTTCTCTCTTGAGTCAGTTCATCAATTTGGTAGTCTATTTATCTTTTTTTCCCCAATCAGTGCTGACATAGTGCCTCTCTCCCAGGTATTGAAAATACCAAGCTGTGGAATCAGCTACCCTTTGTTGCCCTTTTCAATATGACACACACACTCTTAATGCGAAATGCTCATCAGGGGAATATTTTTTTTAATGTTAGCACAATGACTCTTCTCTAAATTTACCTAGTAAAAAGCAATCTTAAAATCAATCTGGGAGGAACCACCTTGTCAAGACATTTTGAAAGTCATTCATTTTATTGCAGACCAATCTATCACTGGGGAAAAGTCAGCTTTGGAAAAAGCGATGCTAATTCCTCCCCCGCGTCTAAAGTCTTTATGCTAACAATATGGTTTATTTTCATGTTTACTGTACAAACACATGAGTGGTATTAATTTTCTCATCTACAGTTGGGTCCATAAGTTTAAATTTGGACAATGACATGATTTCTGTAGTTTTGCCTTTGTACACCACCTGAGTGGATTTTAAATCAAACAATCAATCAAGATGTGACTGAAGTGCAGACTTTCAGCTTTAATTCAAGGGGTTTAACAAAAGTATTGCATTTACTGTTTAGGAGTTTTAGCCATTTTCATACATATTTACATCATATTATTGTTTTTAATACTTGGATGAAAATCCTTTGCAGTCAATGACTGCCTGAAGTCTAGAACCCATGGACGTCACCAAATGCTGTGTTTCCTCCTTTGAGATGTTCTGCCAGGTTTTTATTGCAGCCCCCTTCAGTTGCTGCTTTTTTATGGGTTTGTCTGTTTTTCTTAACCAAGGAAAGAATTCTGCCATCATCCACTTTAGCTGCCTTTTGGTGTTGCTGAGCTGGTGAGTCCATTCCTTCTTTTTAAGAATGTACCAGATTGTTGATTTGGCCACTCTTAAAGTTTTTGCTATCTCTCCGAGAGGTTTGTTTTAATTTTTCAGCCTAATGATGACCTCCTTTACTTGCACTGACATCTCTTTTGACCTCCCATTGAGAGTCCCAGGTACCAAATATGCTCAACACTTGGAATCACCTCCACATCCTTTATTTTCTAAATTTGTCATTAAATAATGAGGGAACAAGCCTCAAGTAGCCTCTGAAAATGAGGAACTTTATATAAAAATAGCTGTAATTCCTAAACAGTCACTGTAATACTCTTGTCAAAGCCCTTGAATTAAAACTGAATGTCTGCACTACAATCACATCTCTATTGTTCCATTTAAAATCCACTGGTGTAAAAATTGTGTCAATGTCCAAATACTTAAGGACTTCATAAGCAAATAAGCTTAAACTACCCTTCTAAAGGTTGGGATCACTTCAGGAATGTCCACACAGGAACAGACTAGCAGCGATCTAGCGGCCAGCAATCAAGGAATATCAGTGAAATTTAGCAGCTTGTAGGGATGACAGGCATGTGTAATTTATATCTTGCACAGTACTGTACATACACTCAGGACATGGTTGGTCAATTCAAGCATCATTCCATACTCTCTGTAATGGAGTATACTACAGACTAACCATCCATCCATAGAGTTTATTTTTGTATTTTGAACTTATATTTAGTATTTTTGTATTTATTCTGTTTGTCGGAGCACAATGTCTTGTTATTTGAACTATGTGTACACTGTAGACCTGGAGCTTCACAATTTCATCTCTCTGTATAACTTTGACTTTGAAAAAAAACTGTTAGTGGTGTAAAGTGGGCAGTCCGCAGTTGAACTTTTCTTTAAACTTTTGATATACATGTATAAAGTAAATACTGGGTATACTGGAGCATGGTATATCTCCTATCGATCAACCCTCAGCCACATGCATTTATGTGGACAGGGAGTTTAGAATTATCCTTGTTCTTGAAAGAAAAACATAGTTGTTTTTGGAACACCATTAACTTGATCAGGAATGTTATAAATGAAAATGGATGATTAATGAGATCATTAATTAGTTTATGATTTTTAATGGAATATGAACATTGGTGTATACAGTCCCATTTTAAGCAGCCATCACTCCAGTGTTCCATTGGCACATTATGTTACCCAATGCAAGTTTATCATGTTAAAAGGCTAATTGATCATTAGAAAAAAATACTTTTGCCAGCATTGTTTAAAACAGTTTTGCTTATTAAAGTGGCAATTAATGAGGCTGAGTTTCTGAAGTATCAGTATACAACCATCTTGTCAATGTCTTGTTGTTTTTTGTAACTAATCTAAAGAATAGAACTGTAGTCATTCAAGTGAGATTTTCTGGGAGACCTTAAACTTATGAGCAGCAGTATACATGTCAAACTGTCAAACAGTTGCAATTTAATTTACTTAAAGGGCAGTTTTACAATACGTATTACTGACTTCTAAATAACCTTTTTAACCAGTGAATCCTCTTCTTAATTTCTTGACTAGGTGCCTTTCCTATCACCAGCCAAAAAAAATACCTATATAGATCAAAACATATTTTGGATAAATTATTAATCCGAACTCATGGGACTGTAGCTCATAAATTAAAGAAAACTGCACAAACATGATTTGCAGTAAAAGTTTTCCAAGCCAGAAGCCTTGGGTTAATCTATTTCTCATAAACCTAACCCTAGCGCTATAACCCGAGTCAAAGCCTGCACGAATGTCACATGCCCCTGGTAATAACTTTAAACTCTGGAAGATTTTTAAGCAGTACAAACCAGATGAGCCTCAAATGTCCTCATTAAAAACCATACACAGACCCTCAATCAACTGCTACTTCTGCATGCTACATTGGCCTGACAGAGTATAAAGTTCACAAGTGAACGTATCATTATATCATGATCCGTAATGATAAGTTCCCAGAATAACTTTTTTTGATAATGTGAGGCAGTGGTTAGTGGCCCTTTAAATATCACAGTTTATATTTGTAGAAAATGAGAGTGTAATTTGATGTTCAAAGAAACTACAGAGAACTTTAATTATGTGCCCTTAATGAGGAATAAATTATGGCAAGACTAATCGTTTATGAATGTGAAGACACAGATCATAGCTCATGCTATACCACACAAGCTGTAGCAGTAGAAAAATGAAGAGCTGATACTACATGCTCTCTAGATTACACGTACTGCTTTGTTGCTCAGTATTTATTCACTAACCACTGTGCGCTGTTATAAAATACAGCAAACGGTATATGCACTGAATAATAAGAATCATGAAAAATGTCAAGAAAATTGATGTTCATAAAATGAGGTCAAACCATAATGCAGCACCAAGACAATGTTAGAAATAAGACACTGTCATTACTGAATCTTCACATACTGCATCAATCATGCACCACATCAACATAATATACATGAAGCCGTGCAAAACAAAAGCAGATGCCCCAGTGTGAGCATGCTTTCATGTCAGTAATCAACACATGCGTCTCTCAGCTTCTCCTCATGGGTCACAGAATTAAAGCGCCATTCACACAAGGTCAAGATGGAGCAGACAAGCCTATTAAATATTTTCTACAACTATATGTAAATGGCAAGCGGTGATCCGCTACAGTAATTATCAGCCTTTCTTTGTCTTTTTTCTACACACTCAGGATAATACAAAAAGGCCTTTTTGATGTATATCCCTTCAGCTGCATAAATTCTTGCTGGAAGACGAGGGATCTAAGTGGTTTAAGAAAAATAAACAATACAGGCAGTTTAGGAGATAGTAGGAGATGTGGTATAGAGTCATACTGACTACAGTAATACGCAGGAGTAGCTCTGCAGACTGTTAACTGAAGCCCAGAGCTAGTCCAGTGCCACCTGGAGAGTGAATAGGAGAGCTGATGAGTTTTATCACCTCGCCAAAGCCTTCCTCAGGAACTTCTAATTGACGGGTGGGCCTGTTCTTCTGTCCCACACAATTTCCCATCATGCCTCTCCTGCTGCCACAGAACTCTCACTACCCATACCCCAGTTCTCCACCTCGCTCCTTCCGCAAACTATCCTTCACTCTATCTCTCTCTACCTTTGTTTTCACCCGTATCCGTTCCTCATCTCCTCTCCTCTCTCCTGTTTCTGCTGCGCCTTGGCTTGGCTGAGCAGGCCTGACAGGCGGATTCCTTTGGTTTTCGCCGTATTAAAGCCACTTTCTTGCTCTGACAGCCTGCTCTCTCCTGCCACCTCATAGCTCTGGCTTCACACTTCTCTGGGCAGCCACTGCCTCTTGACAGACCACTGTCACTTCCCATCATGCTCTCTGCTGATCGCACCTCCCTCCTCCACCGCTTTGACACCCCCCATACTCACCCAACCCCTCCTCGGCAAGCTTACGCGAGCCCACTTCCATACCAGTGCAATTATTTTTTTGACAAGCCATCCATCAGCCTTAACTTTAAAAGCACTCTTTACTGATATCCATTGTTAAGCCCCCCTTTGCAGCTCCTGCCTTCTCTCTCCAGATAGAGCTTGCATGAGAGAGTATGATATCAGACATCACCAAACCTACCAAACCATGTAAATTTACTTTGTTCTCGGCTGTGTTTCCAATTTCACGTCCAATTTTTCGGTACATTATGCGTAGTTGTTGTGCCTAATACAATGTTGTCAAAACCCATTACAGTTTGCTCCCTTAGTTGCCTCTGAAAACAGGTTACAATTGGTATTCTATATGTGTAAGGCAGGCACATCGTACCATCTGCAATTGAATCTTATTAAAATTATCTGTTCAATTCTCACGTTCTTGGGTCAGAGCAATTTGCAGGCATTAGTAAAGACACATATGAAAATGTCAGCATGTCAACTAATAACAACGAAAGCAAAAGAGTGCATCGCTGTGAGTCAATAACGCTGCCTTGCTGGTGACACAAATTTGATGGTAATCTAAGAAAATGAATAAGGGGGTAAAGCTCTGTGCTATTTGAAAGGGAATCTTGTCCTGCATTGAATCATTTGGCACTCTTCCACTTGGCCTACATCTTAGCCTCGCAGTGGAAAAAAGGGGGGCATGACAACAAAGTGCTTGCCCATCACTGCTGTCTGGTGCGCTCAAACAGCACACATTACATGTGCATGATAAATTTGTTGTACTGCGCACAGTTCAAGTGAACGTTCTGTTTGTCTGACCATAGCTTCCATTTGAACCACACAATGCTTTGACAGGACACTGCTGAAACTCCACATTTTTAAGGCACAGTCTCATGTGTCTTAAAAATGTTTATGAATTATATATTCTCACAGTAAAACTCCACATGTTTATCCCATGAGGAAGGCTTTATAGATACTAAGTAGTTATGGTACTGCTACAAAAAGACAATTAATGACTGTACTTTTACTTAAAGAGGCACTGCTCTGGCAGATTTGAAATAATATTTATTATGCAGTGTCGTTCATTTAGCAACCTATTAGCTTTTGAAACTCAAGAGGCATGCAGGGCAGGCCACTGATGTTAGTGAGTAGTGACAAAGGTTGTCCACCTGAAACTAAAAAACAAAAAAACAAAATGGGTTTGGCTAGCAGTTCATAAAGAACATTGAAGACATGCAAAATTGCCATACTGTAGCAGCACAATGGAGCCTGGCTGCTGCACAACAGAATCACTCAGCTAAGTGAGTTTGTAAACTTTGAGCCAATTGCATTCAAAAGCCACCCTTCAAGAAAAAGGAAACACAATTAACAAACTGATACCAGCGTGTGTCTGGCTGACTTAATGAATATCAGATTACACACAAACACTTATAAATCATCATTATCCCCCAATTTTAATTGATCCCACAATTAAACATGACAAATGCTACCTATGGCAAGTCTTGACTTTATTCTTTCCCCAATAAGGGACTATTTATCTCTTTCTTTTCCTAGTGCGTCATAGCTAATTTCACATCGCATGTGCTGCTAATTAACTGGGACAGACAGACAATTTTAGTCCAGAGTAATTTCTTTTATTTACAGCGGGGAGCCTTCTGCTTCGAATAATTTCGAAGGCTCTAAGGAACTCTGTTTTGCTCCTAATAGCATCCATTTAAACTGTCCCTTAAGTTTTGGACTGATGGTTTCCTTGCTGTCAATTTACTCTAACAATTATGTGCAACATTTTAACAATGCATCCTGCTTCAGTAATAACCTTTTCTTTTAAACATATTAGGTATAATAATATAAACTGATTTCTTTACAGTAATCAAGCTCATTTAGTTAATATTCAGAGGCTGAAAACAATTAATTACACACTTAGAAAAGAGTAGGTGTGGATTTGACTATGCATTTGCATGTGGAGTTTGTGTGTGCGCACCTTGACATGTTTATTTGAGCTGTTTGAGTTGTGTTTACACCACGTGCTGAGTCTAATGCAATGCAGACACCTGCCTCTGTCTGTGGCCCTGACAGCTCTGGTCCCAGCAAAGTGAAGCAAGGCACCAACATATGGTTATCAATGATCCAGATGGCTCATGCTTGTCTCCAGACTGACAACTTTGCTCCTCCATTATCAAACATTAGTAATTAACCATAATCAAGAAGGTGTTAATTAGACATAATGAAACAATTTCTGTTTGGTCAGAGCCTACTATTTGCCAATTACTTGTAATTATATGCACTAAGCACTTCAGTGTAATCACTGTAAGTGGTGGAACAGGCAGCCCGTCAAACAGCGGGGCTGTATCTGTTTGCTAGACTGAGAAGCCTTTTGTTTTGTCTAAAAATTTGGCAGATTTAAACCTGCAGCCTTGTGATTGGCCAGCCTGTCACAGCTGCCTGAGGGGGAAACAAAAGGAGCGTCATAGTTCTTGGTGACAGCGCCAGGGAAGTTTGTCATTCCCAGGAGAGGATGGCTGTTAATCAGAGGGACCCTTGACCCCTACCCATGGGTCCCAGTACCACTGCTGGTTGTACACACCTGGAAGCAATGCATGCTCCTGGGGAAATTAAAGCTGTAAATTTGCTTAGTGGAGATCAGAGAGGAGACATAACTTGGGGGGTACAAGATAAAAAGCTTGAAGAATAAAGAGAAACATGACAGGAAAATTGAGAAATCCTCAATGAGAAGGAGTAGAAATGGCAAAACGCCCATAAGAAAGGACTGAGGGAGAAAGCTGCTTTTGGCAGACTGATATTAGAGACTGCAACTGGTGTGACTGTATGACTTTGTTCTGCTTGTAAGCAAGTGGAGACTGATGAGAACAGCGGTGAGAGGTAGAAGAGTACGTATGGTAAGAGTAAGTATGGTAAGATGAAGATGCATGACCGTGGCAACACAGGCAAAATAGAATGAGTGTACGCAGTACAAAACCTGTTGAGAACCGAACTAAACAACTGATACCTAAGTTTTTGCCACAAAGACAGTTTTTTCCAAATCTGTATTTAACTTTTTCTGTTTATTTAACAAAACAATTTAAGTGAAGTGCATATTAAGTAGGATCTCTAAATCATGCAATATAAAAAATATTACTTACAATTAAAGGTTGCAAAATGGTAGCTATTGAGAATTTAGGTGTAACATCAGTCTTATTACTGAAATGCATAAGAAAGAATAACTAATAAAAATCCAAGATCCAAATGCATAGCGATAAAATACAACAAAGATGTGTGTGATACTGTCACTAAAGTCAGTACAACTGAGAGCACCAATATAGTTTGTATTCAAACCTGTCAAAGAGGGCTATGATACCACTGGCCATATAATTCGATATCATATAAAGTTCTTTATAAAGACAGCATATGACATTCTTATTGGTATTTGATATCTGAGGAGTATTTACTCCTCAGATATGTGAAAGCACACATCTGAGGAGCCTAACCCAAATTAAAACAAAAATAAAAGTAATTAAAATACATTTAAAATGTTAAAGATAATATTCTCCATTATTATCCCAACTTCACAACATAAATACTGTGATGCCTAGAAATAAGTTAGATCTTAGACTCAATGCAAGATTTTGCTATGGATACATTTTACATTTTAAATGTATCCAATTCAATGTTTGGATAACATGTTTCAAAGCTGAGACTTAGATTTACATTTGTATCTTATTTAGACAAGATACAAATGTAGCCAACTGTGATATTAAGTTTAAACATTTATCATAGTTGATATGTTTACCCTAGAACATGAATGGTAATTACGTGAAGTTTCCTTAACAGCTACATTTTACCAAGATCATCTTGGTCCACTGTAAAATCTGACTCTAAAATCTGTTCAGCAAGCTGCAGAAAACACAGAAAGACAACTGTGTCAAGGGACATTTTGTATGTTTTTGAACTGATCTGTCATGTGTACTGGCTAGGCGTCAAATTCCACGCAAATCCACTGTAAATTTGAGTGTCACCAAATCATCCTAATTAAAGAGAACCATAGCTGTGAACGATCCCATTTATGCTCAGAGTTATTCATTTCTCTACAGAGGTATCAACAACACTGTAAATAAGTCATTTACATTGAGACGGTAATCACAGAGGCCATAACCCAAGACCAGCCCTCGCCCATAATTACTGTGGTCCAGTGTAATCAACAGCACATTATCTGTTACGAGATGGAAAACTACTCACACTTTCTCCACCCTGCAACACAAGAGTGTCTCCAATGACTAAGGGCACAGGAAATATACCGATCATCTGAACAATAATACCACCTGTCTAATACTGTGAAGGTCTCCTTCATGCTGCCAAAACCAAAAAAATAATAAAAATTGTGGTAACAAGACATTAACACCCAATACTTTAAGTATTATGAGTTGCAGGTCCTCCATCGATCATAATTAATTTTCCAGCACATCCCACATATTGGATTGAGATCTGAGGAATCTGGAAGTCAAAACCTGAACTCATGTTCCTCAAACCATTCCAGAACAATGTTTTCAGTGTGGCAGGGAGCATTATCCTGCTGGAAAAGACCAGTGTCATTAGGTAATACAATTATGATGAAGGTGTACATGGTCTGCAGCAATGTCTAGCTACGTAGCACTTCTCAAAGTAAAAACCACAAGAATGTCTGGAGTCAAGATTTCCCAGCAGAATATTGCCCAGAGCCTAAAACTGCCACTGCTGGCTTGCATGCTTCTCATAGTTCCCTATACTTAATCCTGCTTCTACAGGCATGTGAAAAAGAGTTTTCACAGGACTCTATGCATTCCTGTGAAAACTAAGTACACCCCATGATTCAATAGCTTGTAGAACCACCTTCAGCAGCAATAAGTTGAACTAATAGTTTACTGTATGACTATCAGTCTCTCACATTGTTGTGAAGGAATTTTGGCCCACTCTTCTTTACGACCCTGTTTCAGTTCATTGAGGTTTGCAGGCATTAGCTTATGCACAGCTCTCTTAAGGTCCCACCACAGCATTTCAATCGGGTTGAGGTCTGGACTTTGACTGGGTCATTGCAACACCTGGATTCTTTTCTTTTTAAACCATTCTGTTATAGATTTGCTCCTGCACTTGGGATCATTATCCTGTTGCACAGGTGTTGGACAGATGGCCTCACATTTGATACTAGAATACTTTGGTATACAGAGGAGTTCATTTTTGCCAAATGTGGTGCTGTGCATTATGTCCAAATATCTTCACTTTGGTCTGGTCTGTCCAAAGAACATTGTTCCAGAAGTCTTGTGGTTTGTTCAGATGTAAATTTGCAAACCTAAGCTGTGCTGCCATGTTCTTTTTAGAGAGAAAAGGCGTTCTCCTGGCAACCCATCCAAACAAGCCATATTTTTCAGTCTTTTTCTAATTGTACTGTCAGGAACTTTAACATTTAACACGCTAACTGAGGCCCGTTGAGTCCGAGATGTAGCTCTTGGGTTTCGTCTTTTGTTTTTTTTGTTCCTTGCACTTTCTCTGAGGATTGCATGGTCTGACCTTGAGGGGAATTTGGTGGGACATCCACTCTTGGGAAGATTGTGGCATTGTGTGTTAACACATATGAATGGTCCATAAAACATCAAAACATCTGCCTTTATGGTCACACTTGCTAATGATCAATTAATCAAGCACCAGGCTGCTACTTACCCTCTGAATTTCTATGGAAGCAGTAAGAGTGTATTTAGTTTTTCACAGGATTGCTGGAGTCCTGTGAAAACTTTATTTTTCACATGACTGTATCTTCTATCTGTCCCCCAAGTAAACATTGTAAAAGAAAACATGATTCTTCTGAGAAGCTGACCTTTGTCTGCTGCTACATGTTCCAATATGCCCATGTGCATACTGAAGGCACTTTCAGTGGTATACACAAGTTGAGCACTCTGACCAGTCTGTGGCTATGCTGCCCAGCGAGCTGCTATGCACTATGTATCCTTACACCCTTCTATCATAGCCAGCATTAAGGTTTCCAGCAATTTCCATAGCTCTTTTCTGGGACTAAAAACACAGGCCAGCCTTTACTCATCAAGCATTTCAATGACCCTGTCAAAGGTTCACCAGTTGTCCTTCATTGGACAGCCTTTGGTCTGTCCTAAGTACTACATACTGAAAACACCCCATAAGACATACTACATACTTCAAGACAATCATCTAGCTATCAAAATATGGCCCCCGTCAAAGTCACTCAGATCCTTACAGTTGCCCTTTTTTTTTTTTTATCTCAACCTTTGACAAGTGGCACTGTAATGTAACAGTCAATATTATTCCCTTCACCTGTTTTGTGGTTTTAATATTGTGGCTGACTAATGTATCTTAATCTGTTCATTTCAGAGTCAAAGGGCTTTACTGAGAAACCTAACTTTAGGTTCAAAAATGCTCAGTGTAGGTGACAATGATGTTTAAGCTGTATAAGAGTATATTTTAGTCACAAAATGGAAATACTGGTCTGTCTAGAAAACAGAGTGATCAAGAATAATGTACATTCTGCCCCAGCAATCCCATCATATCCAAGTTACTTTGATTCATAAAGGACCACAGGCACCGTGGGATTTACTTTGTGGTCTTTTATCAGATATGCGTCTCTGACTTAAACAGATTCCCCTCTGTATAACAACCATCCCCGAACAATTGAGGGGTGTAAATTTTGAGTTTCTGACATAAGACCAATTTGAATCTTCCTGTAATTTAACATCTCAACATTTGTCCGAACAGTTGTTTGGCTGAAAATTATTTAATAACAAAAAGCCAAACATAAGAAAAGAAATGCAAGGTATATGCAAGATATACTCTAAAAGGAGCTGCTGTATATTCATTTACACAGAGATAACGAATGTCTTATAATATCTGAGAAATTGAATCAACCTCAATTTTTACTCTAGAGCTTTTCCTGCTCTTTGTAATGACATAGAGTCATGAGGAGTAGTGAATGGAGGGTTGCTGAGGTGCTGAGGCCTGAGTTGCTTGTCAGCGGCATGACTGATCACCGAGGCCAACTCTAAAAGGATTGCTGGTGGAAATAAAGACACCAGCATGTCAGCTGTAAGCTTCTCAGAAGGACCCATCAGACAAGTGGATGTGTATTGACAGGCCAGAGACAGAAAGAGAGAGACATGGAGAGATGAAGGGGAAGACAGAGAGGGAGGAAGTGTCCTGAAGTCACTCACCTTGGCACAGGCTGCAATGTCAGACGACCCGGTGGCCATCACTCTCAAGTCCTGTCCAGGGTATTATTTAAAGTCAAACAAATATCAGGAAGTGAATGTCACCACAAGGACACCCGGGCCTCATCTCCACCAATCAGTGTCTGGGATTTCAAATCACCCTTTCTCTTTACCCCACCAACAAATCCATCTTCCTCATTCCTATACCCTGCTTCACACCCCCATTCGACCCCTTACAACCGCACTGAGGGGCGGTACTGTGCAACAGATTTACGATCCCCACATCTCAGGCCAAGCACGATTTATTGACATTAGTTGTCAGCTTTCTTTTTGAGAAATTGCACATAGAATTAATTTTAAGTACGTCTTAATGTTAAATATCCTGGAAACACTAAATTTCATGGTAGGTGATGCTCAGAGCCGCATAAGCATATATCAAGTTCTTTGGCTTCATGGAAAGACCTCTTTTTTTTTTTTTACTTTAATTTAATAAGAAGCAGCTCATAACCGCTTCATCTCGGCCGTTAATTGCACACCCTTTATGCTGAGGAATGATCTTGGGACACTATTTAATGCATCAAAAGTTTAAGTAATTTAATTTAATTGTTTTTATTACTTAATCATGTCCAAGGCCACATAACTTCATGGAGAACAACCTGAATAAGGTATCTTACACCGTCATTCAGAAAACTGAAAAATATATTAAATCATTTTGTCTTTCAAACTGTAAAGTAAAGCTCGATAATTATGTTTTGACATGAAATAACTCTTATATAATCACATACATATTTGAAGTTTATTTGTAAATCTTTGTATTGCATTTCTAATAATTCCAAAAATAAGCCTCTTTTACAAAACACAATGTAAACCTTATATATCACTGCCAGTTCTTGGATAACATAATATTATTTTTTTGTGAGAAAATACATTAGTAAATATACAACATGAAAAGAAACACAGAGGTTATGAAAGTATTTGCATAAGGTTTCTTGGTGCTTTTGACAACTGCCTGAAAAGCAGCTTGGCCCAAACAAGAAAACACAGTAGAATAAATCACAGTCTTGGCAATAAACATGTAAATCTTGATCGATATGTGCTTGCCTTTTTCCCTTTTTCAATAACAGCTGCCGTAAAGGCCTGCTGAGCACAAGCGGCCATAAAAGTATGTAAAATAAATTAGGAGAGCATAATGAGAGGCTCCAGCAATCCCCCCATAAATATAACATAACGACCACAACTAAAATGTCAGGGAATCCAATAAATCAATTTCTCAGGGACAGGGCGGCCTTTATGTGTAGAACACACAGTCATATTTATAATTCTTTTTTTTTTTCGTCAATGGGTTTTTTTGTTTTGTTTTGTTTTGTTTTTGGAGAGAGGGCAGCCAGGGAAAGGGTGCAACCCAACATAGGTCCTTCTCACACGAGGAAGGTTTAATATGTGTTCTATGTGATTCATCACCATGACACGGACACCTGAGGCCTGGGCCTGCTCCATTTCTACAGCCTAAATGGTTTCTTGGGGACACACTGCCACACTACCAAGTAAAGAGGTGAGAGAGACAGAGAGAAAGAAACAGATTGGTAATAGATTGACAAAGGAGGCCTCATTTTCAAAATAGAGAGCTATTTTGTCCCAGTCATGTAATAGATAGTAATCCAGAGTAATCAGGTGTCACCAGTACATGAACTAATTCATTTCTGATGTAAAGAAAGTGGGAATATCCAAGAGAAAATTAGATGATTGAGATTTCAGGCTCATTACAGATAACCAATGGACTAAGAGTACTATTCATAGAGCTACAGGGGTTACAGACCCATTACACTTGGTGAGAGTTACTTTGAACTAAAGAAGGCTATTATTTACACTGCTGACTCATCACTTTGCAAACTTCTACAGTATATAGTGATCTTAAGTACACCTGACAGCTGAGCCTGGTGGCATCAAAGCTAAATATGCCTGATTATAAAAAAAAAAACCCCAAAAAACCCAAAAACAAAACAAAAAAACTACACAATCCTGCCCCACTGTAGCACTGGTTCATTAAATTACTCCACGCTGAGATTTACAGGCTGCATCAGAACTTGTTGTTTGACCTTATACAAGGTTTGTGTTGTAAAAACAAATATGGCAAAACAGCAAACTGCATAGGAATGCAATTATTCAAATAACATACCCAGCAAACTAAGCCCAGTTAAAGACAACCTAATAAGCAGTGTGTGATTGATGGAGGGATCGTGGAGCCTTTATAGGGGAGCATGCACACATGCACACCCGTGCTCCTGTTTCCTGGGAATTATGCACCACTCTCACTCCAAGAAATGTGATATTTTTGAAGAGCTGGCTGGATGTCAAAGGTAAACCTGTTCTAATCAGGTGAAAAACAAGGACAAATGAACACACATATACAAGCATATATATATATATATATATATATATATATATGTGTGTGTGTGTGTGTGTGTGTGTGTGTGTGTGTGTGTGTGTGTTAAAAAATGACCTGATGCATTTCAAAATCTGTTGCTGATTCCCTTGGAACTTGAGATTCTTGTTGAATGTTTAAAAGTAGATTTAAAAAAAAAACTGTGCAAATTGTATGAACTAGATTAAATTATTGTTTTAATCATTTTTCAAAATCCAATAGGATTTTTACATAGGTACTGCTGTCTTACCTTCTACTGCATTTCACAAAAAATGCAATGGAAGGTATTTTGTAGGGAACACTTTTTGTGTTCCTATACAAAGAATTAATTGTCCAGGGCATTCTTAAGACTTACACCAAATACTGTCAATTAATATGGTCTTTGGTCTTTTTAATTGCCACCACAACTACTGTGAGAGTTATGGTTTGTAGCATTAGGTAAACATGCCAAAGGTTGAAGAAAGAAATTAATCAAACTAGTTCAATCAGCCACACAGTATATGTGAGCTCCAAAAAACGGACACAACTAAACTGAATATGTCTGAAAACATTGAATATGCAGCACAAAGTAGAATCAATTAAGTCTTTGGGATGTTCTTTTACAGTGCTGCAAGAGCAAGAGTTTCTTCCAGATAGAGAACAATCTGTGGTCTAAGTGTCAAAATTTTGGAACAAAGAATATTTTAAGCTGCACTTGAGAAATTTGTTTATGAAAAATAATGAAAGTGAGTTCTTGGTTGTGGACTCAGACCTGTGGACTAATGCAACTGTGCAAACTTTGTACAGTGCAATGTTCTCCCAGATTTTCAATTCTGTTCTTAAACTCTGTCCATCAGCCTCAGCCTCTAGAGGTGGCTTGTTTAAGAAACAATTAGGAGGGTATACAGAGCCATTTGCAGGCAGCAGGCCTTGCTGGGCAGGCCAGCCGACCGGAGTACCTTTCACAACTGATTTATAACACTGTCGCCTTGGCAAGGCAACATAATTAATAGGAGCATGGACTTCTAATTCCAATGACTTCCACACCAAGTGGTTTTCATTTGATTTATGATGGCCGGCAACTTTGCATTTTATCAGTTCATTCAGTCATTATTTATGCTGATGACCAATTTCAATGGGTCGCTATCATCTAACTTGCCACTAATCAAAGAGAATTAGAGTTCATTGCATTATTTAGAAGCCACTAATTTATCTTTGAACTAGGAAAGAGAAATAGTTGTGGGAGCATGCACCGCAATAAACCACAGTGATTCTAAAGACACATTCAGTAATCATTGCACTGTGAATGGATGTGTTTGTGACCTAATGGGACAATACTCCAAAGCTGCTTATTGAGCATTCCCTGGAACAAGACAAAGCAAATGAATCAGAGGAATCCAGTTTTTGGAGTTTGGAATCAAAACCAAGATTGGTCCTTATGCAGGTCAAAAAGGATAACTGGAATTAAATGAAAGCATGATGCATGTACAGAGAATCTTGAGTGAAGCCAAGGCACCAACCTATTCATTAATTTCAGTAAATGGCTTTTTGTGATGGATCAAAAAACTTCTCACTTAAGGCTTTTAACTGTGCAAAGTTAGAGAACATGGCCCACTACCAACACTTTGCCTTTCCTATCTTTTAAACTTGACTTGTCCGCATACTCTGGATCTTGTCCTGACATATGGCATAGAAACTGAACAGTTAACAGTATTTCCTGAAAACCTTCTTTTTCCGACCATTTCCTAATAACATTTAAATTTACAATAATGGATTACACAGCACTGGGGAATAAATTTCATTACATTAGATGTCTTACTGAAAGTGCTGTAAATAAGTTCAAGGAAGTGATTCCTCCACTGTTATCTTCTTCGATGCCATGTGCCAACACAATGTAGAGCAGCTACCTAAACGTTACTCCCACAGAGGTCGATTATCTTGTTAATAGTGTTACATCCTCACTGTGTCCGATGCTGGATACTGTGGCTCCTCTGAAAAAGAAAACTTCAAATCAAAGATGCCTGACTCCATGGCATAATTCACAAATGTGCACCTTAAAGCTGAAAACTCGTAAGCTGGAGAAGAAATGGCATTGCTCTTATTTAGAAGGCGCTCATTTGGCCTGGTAAAATAGTTTGTTGCTCTATAAAAAAAAGCACTCCAAAAAGGTAGGACATCTTACTATTCATCACCATTGCACTGTAGCCAGGCTGACAAAGAGTCAGAGCTCAATTGAGCCAAGCATTCCTTTAATTATAATTAGTAATGACTTCATGAACTTCTTTACAAATATAATTTTAACCATTACAGAACAAATTATTCACAGCCGTCCCACAGACAACTTTTAAAACTGCTGATATTTACTTAGACCGTTTCTTTCCAATTTATTAACTTCAACAATTGCTTCCTCCAAACCATCAATGTGTCTGCTTGACACCATTCCTACCAGATTGCTCAAAGACATCTTACCAGTAATTAATACTTCAATTTTAAATATGATCAATCTATCTTTATTAATGGATTTATGTACCACAGCCTTTTAAGATGGCAGTAATTAAACCATTACTTCTTCACACTCTAAAGTTAATTATGGAGTTCCTCAGGGTTCTGCGTTGGGACCAATTCTATTTACACTATATATGTTTCTCATAGGCAATATTATTAGAAAACATAGCATACATTTTCATTGCTATGCAGATGATACCCAGCTGTATTTATCCATGAAGCCAGATGACACAAACCAATTACTTAAACTGCAGGCATGTCTAAAAGATATAAAGGCCTGGATGACCTCTAATTTCCTCTAATTGCCTTCTTTCATTTGTGCAATATTGCTAAAATTAAAAACATTCTATTACAGAGTGATGTTGAAAACCTAGTTAATGCATTTATTACTTCTAGGCTGGACTACTGTAATTCTTGATTATCAGGCTGTGCTAAAAGCTGATCCAGAATGCTGCAGCTAGAGTACTAACAGGGACTAGAAAGTGAGATCCTATTTCTCCCATATTTGCTTCTTTTCATTGGCTACCAGTTAAATCTAGAATTGAATTTAAAATCCTTCTCCTCACATATAAAGTCTTGAATAATCAGGCCCCATCATATCTTAAAGACCTCATAGTACCATACTATCCCAATAGAGCACTTCGCTCTCAGACTGCAGGCTTACTTG
>VUQI01006308.1:7310-21357 GCA_015106735.1 Paratilapia polleni
TTTTTCTCCTTTCTTTTTTTTTTTTTTTTTTCCTTTTGTCTCTATTCTCAAAAACTACAGCATGTAAAAATACTCATTTTCACACATATCAGAAGTCTGGCAGTGGTTTCAAGCCAGACAAACAAGCAGATAACGAGGTAGAGAAATGAAAAATGCACTTTTTCCATGTGATTAAGGCCGCATATTTCAAGTAATAAACCCAAACTCATACCTTCACCAGACTTTTCCTTCTCCTCTGACTTGTCGCCATGCATGTCCTTTGATGAGCGCTTGTGCTGACAGACGCTGCACCTGAAATATCCGCAGAACTCTGATTAAACCATCAGTCTTGTTGTGACATTCAAAATTTTAACAAGCCTAAATGATTCATGTGATGCGAATACATTCAGTCCATAAAGTCCAAGTGTAAACTGACTTGGCTCTGTGTTGAGCTACTTAAATATTGGCAGTTTTTCTTAGAAGAGATAAGTCTAAAGCCTTTTGTAGCTTGGTCATATCACATTTTATGGTAAAATAAGTTGTCATGTTGCACCAATAATGGTTTTCAGAACAATGCCTGTGCCCAGCATATCAAAAACCAAAGCACTTTATAGAAAAGAATGAATGGGCCGTTCAGTTCTCAATGAATTACATTAGGTCGCCCGTTCAATGTAAACTATCCCATTCAAGCTTAGCCAGGTGCACCGCTGCTACTGAATACATCAAATAAATTCGGACAATGTCAACTAGTGCTTTATTTACCCGGATCGACACTGCAGCTTGTCCCTTGGGTTCCCCATATCGTCCTCGGCAGGGAGGAAAGAGACGGTGCCTTCATAGTAGTTGTGGCTCAGAAATGTTTTCACCCCTGCAATGCAAACACAGTCGGTGTGAGTGCCAGAATGCATGCCAATGGGTTTTATTTGTTGTGCTTAATTTAACCTGAAATAATAAAGAAAAAGGCTGGTAAAAGTAAAACTTCAGAAACACATCTGCACACATAATTGGACTGTGCAACCCAGGGCTGTCACTTTCCAGCAATGCAAATACACAATTTTGTGTTTGTTCTATGCTTATGATTGTTTCTACAAATATATCAGTGTGACTGTGGGTAAAACAATCCCTATAGTGAATCACTGATAATCTCATTTATTTGTAAAACAAGATTATTCCCTTCAGAGTGACACTGCACTATTAAAACCTTCATTTGGTTTCAAATATCTGTGCACCTGCAGCTAAAAGTGAATAATCTTTTTTTTTTTTTTTTAAACAAAACATGCACCCATCCATTTTCATAACTCCTTATCCAGTTCAGGGTCACAGGAGGGCTGGAGTCTATTCCATAGGGCGATAGGAAGGGTACACCCTGGACAAGTCGCCAGTCTGTCACAGGGCTAACAGAGAGAGACAGACAACCATTCAGGCTCACAATCACGTCAAGTTAGAATCAAGTTAGACTCACCAATTAACATACATGTTTTTGCACTGTGGGAGGGAGCCAGAGAGAACCCACACAGGCACAGGGAGAATGTGTAAAGTGCACAAAGAAAGGCCCCAGCTGGCCGGTGCATTCGAACCCAGGACCTTTTTGCTATGAGACGACAGTGCTAACCACTGTACCACATATGCATTAATGTAGTATGTTTTATTGGCCAAACCGAGTGAAGAAGTGAATAAATCAGTTGAATTTAATTTAGTAAGGTGAGGGACATTTCTAGGTTCAAGGTTCTTAAAATTGCTAAAAGTCTGACAATGAACAGTATAATTAATATTTTTACTGTCAGATCATTCAGACTGAAATATCTCATCACTGTTACACTCAATTTAAGCTCAATCGTTCACCCTTGTGAACAGCGGTGCGCCCTAAAAGTGACATCACAGCTACTGGCAGGCGCCACGCTTTGGTGTCAAGGCCGGCCTGGCCAAGTTGGAGACGCAAGTGTATGACTAGGTTCACTGTCATGTCAAAGATATATCAGTACAGAACTCAGAGGGCTACAAATGAGATCACCGCAACAGTCGAAAAAGATGAGCTGTTCTGTATAAAACTGTGAAAAAAAATGTCTGTCTATGTCTTTCTTTCCTGTTCTGACTTCTTCTATTCTTATACCTGCACTTATGAGGGAATTTTTTTCTGACTTGCGACACCAATCATTTAGGAGAAGACTGCAGCGAGGCTTGCTGGTCTAAAATGCCAAATGGTTACAGGCCTGTGACATGCGTAACAACCAATGCTGCTGACCATAAACGAGGCTTTAGACGGATACCCCAAAAATATTGTTCAGGTGTCAAAGAAATGTGTTGATCATACATGGTTTATGAATTTAAAGATTGTGGGATTTCTCGTTGATCACTGCGTATAAGTTTGATAAAAGCCAACATTCCAGCTTGCTCTTATTGCGTCACCACATCAAATACTACCGTCATATCAAAGCAAATATGCAAAGGGTGTTCTTTGCTCTTCGTGCCATCACATGCAGAGTTATGTCAATAGTGAGATGGTTTTGTTACACCCCTCCTGCAAGTGATTCTAACAGGGTCCCACTCGCAAATTGCTACATATGGACACCTGCAGGGATCCTTTGGTGTTAAATTTGAATGCAGAAAAGGCAGGATTTTTCAATGTGCAGGTCTAATGCTGTGAAGGAGCATCAGTGTGTGTATTCAGAAAGTTTGGGGACTAGGCCATTTAAAAAAAAAACAAAAGTCAATTTCCCATTCAAGGCCATTTTCCGGGGCGTGTCTAGACGGCTTCCAGTGTGGCTGCTATTTCAAATCGCTCTCTGTCTACTTGCCCTGTCCACTCTGCAATTTCACAATGATCCTCAAATAGCAAAGAACATCAGCTTCTCTTTCAAATTGACCTGAATTTTGTGTGGAGGGTCACTGTTGGTAATGAGAGCTGCGGCTCCAGCAAAGCCATTTTCAGTAAGCCTTCAAGCCCAAAGGTAGTGCATCAGGTAAGGAACAAAACTCGGAGCATGGGGTTGTACTCCCTCAAACACTTGAAGACATTATAATGGGGCATTTAGCAGAAATGACCTGAACCTGTGGTGCGTGCCACCATGTCTGCAAATGAAGTTTGTTTTTGCCAGCCACCAGCCCTCCTTGCCAGATTCACTTTTGTGTGATTCCTCCCACTTCTTGAAAATGACAATTATGTTTGAGCATCACCATCTTGACCCACTAGACATTCCAGCACCATCTGTGTACTTGTCAGTGTACTTGTGCAGAGGCACAAATACACTGACACATCTCAAATAGCAGCCATGCTGAAAACAGTACAGAGGAGCACGAGAAAATGACCTTGAGCGGGAGATTGATGGAAATTTAAGTCAGGTAAGGTTTTTGACTTTTACAGGCCCATTTCCAGAACCTTTAGATCACACCTCATATTATAACCAAAACAGCAGTCTTTTTTTTTTGGTGCCTACACCCAACCAGACAGTAAAAATTAAAGTAAAAAGGTGAGTACAAATGAAATGAATAAGCAAATAAAAACAAAGACAAACAAAGTCCCAAATGGGACACGAACTGCCGGACAAACTTATGACTTACTCCACCACCAAACCTCCAACCTCTCTGACACTCATTAAAATAGAACCATTGTTTCTTGGTGTCCAGTATTGCCACAGCTTGGCACAGATGCCAAACAGCACTTTTTACGTATCTCTGCCTTTGTATCAAAGGCAGTGTTTGACCCACTGGGGTGAAAATGTGTTGAACCTTTTTGTTTCGACCTGCAGTTTTTAAATGTGTGAATTTTTGCTCAGGCTTTGATATGTGGAGCTCCATTTTTGTGGATCTGAATTATTTTTCTCTGTTCAGCTGGACCTAGTTTAATATCATATCTTGCATCATATGGAGGACGTCTTTCTAAAATTTTAACATGTAGCCCCATTGGAAGAAGAAAACTTGGTGGTGTTAGTTAAACTGTTGATGCTAGTCTCACTACAGATCTACACAAAAGCTCAGCATGAATCAAGAAGCCCAAGGCTGCGTGTTAGATTTAATCCTCCAAAGTCTGGACCAAGAGCAGGACCGGAAAGCCCGGGGATGAATTCCAGGTTACATCACTTTAAAATAATTCAGTCTGCGATCAATATCCTTTAAGGACCATGATCTAAGGATTGAAAATAAAAGGTTACAATGGGTATAAAAAGTGTACACACCCCTGTTAAAATGCCAGGTTTTTGTGACGTTAAAAAAAAGAGACTTTTCTCACCTTTAATGTGACCTATAACCTGTACAATTAAAATGAAGAAAAAAAAACTCAAACAAATCTGTTAGGGGAAAAAAATTTAAAAAAATAAAAAACATACAATAAGGTGGTTGCATAAGAGTTCACACCCTTAAACTAATACTTTGTTGAAGCACCTTTTGATTTAATCACAGCATTCAGTCTTCTTGGCCACACACCTGCCATCAATTAAAGAGACTGATTAACCTCAAATAAAGTTCAACTGTCCTAGTAGGATGTTCCTGACGTTTACTCAGTTGCTGCTACAGCAAAGCCATGGTTCGCAGAGAGCTTACAAAGCATTAAAGGGATCTCATTGTTGAACGGTATCAGTCAGGATAAGGGTACGAAAAAATTTCCACAGCATTGGATATACCATGGAACACAGTGAAGACAGTCATCAAAAAGTGGAGAAAATATGGGACAACAATGACAACAGAACTGAATGTTCCCCCAAAACTGATGAAAAGATAAGACGAAAACTGGTCAGGGAGGTTGCCAAGAGACCTACAGCAACACTGAAGGAGCTGCAGGAATTTCTGGCAAGTACTGGTTGTGTACTACATGTGACAACAATCACCGTATTCTCCATATGTCTGAACCATGGGGTAGGGTTGCAAGGCGGAAGCCTTTTCTGACAAAGAAAAACACCCAAGCCTGGCTACAGTTTGCAAAAAAAGTACACCAAGCCTCCCAAAAGCATGTGGGAAAATGTGTTATGGTCTGATTGTGTTCCACAATTCTAAAAGGTACGTTTGGCGCAAAAACAACACTTGGCATCACCAACAGAACACCATACCCACGGTGAAGCATGGTGGTGGCAGTATCATGCTTTGGGTTTGCTTTTCTTTAGCTGGAACTGGGGAATTATGGGAATTATGAACAGTTCCAAATACCAGTCACGTTTGGCCCAAAACCTTCAGGAGTCTGCTAGAAAGCTGAAGATGAAAAAGAGGAATTTCACCTTTCAACAAGACAACGACCCCAAGCATACATCCAAATCAACAAAAGAATGGCTTCACTAGAAGAAAATTTAAGTTTTGGAATGGCCTAGCCAGAGCCCAAACCTAAATCCAATAGAAAAAAGCCCTCTTCAGGTCACCCCTGAAGAGGGCTGTGTACAAGAGGTGCCCTCACAATCTGACAGATTTGGAGCACTTTTGCAAGGAAGAGTGGGTAAATATTGCCAAGTCAAGATGTGCCATGCTGATAGACTCCTACCCAAGAAGACTGAATGCTGTGATTAAATCAAAAGGTGCTTCAACAAAGTATTAGTTTAAGGGTGTGCACACTTATGCAACCAGCTTATTGTATGTTTTTTTATATTTTTTTCCCCTAACAGATTTGTTTGTTTTTCAATTGAACTGTACAGGTTATAGGTCACACTGAAGGTGGGAAAAGTTTTGAAATGATTTATTGTAGTCTAATTTTTTAACATCTCAAAAACCTGGCATTTTAACAGGGGTGTGTACACTTTTTATTATCCACTGTACATAGTCTGGGTAGGTTTTAGAAAAATGATGGCCCACATACCTGCCAGGTCATATCTAGCAGGACCAAGCCATCTCTTCCTCTCACTGTCTGCAAGTACATCTCCATAGAAGCCGTAGCCAAGCAATGAGACAGAATATCTGAGAAAGATATCACTGTGGTGAACTGAGCACACATCCATTGGCTGGGAATCACCTGTTGAGACACTTGAGTTAAAAACTGTGCAGCCTTGACCATGAACATGAAACTAAAATGAGTTGCTGTAGTCATTTTCTAAAGGTTGTCTGTCTCTCTAAGTTTCTCATAGTCTTTCAGCAACTTCCACTCACCCACAATGATGTGTAAAGCTGAAGTAACTGCATCGTTGGTTCCCACTGTGGCAAAGCAGATACAATCAGTGGACCCTGTAGGACAAGACACAAAGAAACACTCATGTTAAAGACTAATAAAAATGACATATTACTTTAATTTATAGAAAAAGATATTGAATTTGAGATGAACCTTTCATTACAGTATTTAAAACTGACACTCATGTTAGAAATAAAGACATTTTTTTCTTCTTTAGACATATGGCTAATTTCCATCTTTGTAACAATTTTAAAGGGGGTGAATTTTTACATAACTCCCTCATTTACATTGGCTTAAATGCAGGCATGGCCTTATTAGGGGCATGGCAGCTTTGAGTGGCAGGTGGGGACTGTTTAGGTTTGTTCAGTGTTCACTTATAACATAGACTGTATTTAAAAAAAAAAAAAAAAGTGAAGCCAAGTAAATTCAGAAACTTATCACAACAGAAACTGCCTATGCTTTCAATGAGAATATACAACATGGCCGGAGGGGAGCCAGGCCTAACAGATGCACAACACACAGAGCTCATGGTTTTCTGTATTTCAGTTGGTTGACACTAAAGAGCCTGAGATCCAGTACTGTCTCCTGTCTCATCATTACAGGCGTAACATGCACACACGGGTTACACACGGGTCGCTAGGGAAAAATGTATATTCTACGACCAGCTGGTGAATAGTTGCTGGCAGTTGCAAGATGAAATTGGTTGCAAAGAGGTATACGGTGCTGCACCAAAAACCTCCTTGCGATTGCTTGGGTCGCTAGCAGATTGCCATGATTGCTCACAGTTTGCATGGAAGGCATTGACTTTTCTGCAAAGACTTGTCAACTACTCTCCGAGTGGAAGTGAAACTATGAAATGTGCAAAACCGGAAACGGAGACCATTTGTCTCCCAAGTAAAAGTTGTGCCTTTCGAAATGTGTTGGCTGCAGCGGTGAGATGGTGGCCGACCGTTCTCTAAGCCTGTATGATTGAGGCCTTAGATAAAGTCAGCACTAGCGTTAGCTCATATCTCTCAAGCACTGTACTTAGTCACAGTGGTGCTCATAATGCTAATGCTAATGCCAACAGGATAATTATCTCATGATAATGTTAGCATGCTAATATTTAACAGGTAGGCTATAGTGTTTACCATGCTGTCCATACAGTATTTGTTTTTTTTTTTGCATACTATCAGTTGCTAATTAATATGAAATGGAAATTAGTTTTGGCCGATGAGAATGCCACAAGACTCACTCATTACGACACCTTACACATAATATATCTACAGAAAAATATTTTACAATTCGTTTGTAAAGACATTGTAAAGTTTCTTCCAGTTTAGTTGTAGTTTCACCTCATCTTTTGCATTATGTCATAGTGTTTTTATTAATGCATCAGCTCTGGTTTGGCTGGTTGACCCATCCCAGTAACTATCATTCATGTTTTTAAATTTGTCTTCCTGCATTGCTCAAGACAGGAAGTGAACCAGATATTTGATATTTTCCTATGTCTTCAATTCTCAGCAAATCTAAAGATTACAGTGCAAATTTAGAGCATATGATGGGCATTGTGTCATGTAAGTGTCATATGTTCCAGCTAATTAGAAGCGACTGTACAGCATCTTACCAGACACAGTTGGCACTTAATGTTTCCAAGATGTTGCTAGAGTGTGTATAGAACTGACTCTCATAAATTAAACCAGTCCTTAAAGGTCATAAGCAGGGTCACGTCTTTCGAATCTGTGACCAAGTAAAGGAAATTTAGTTGAATGATATTACTAGGCGGAAGCAAGGAGACATTGCAGTCATAAAGTTAACTAATAGGATAGCTCCGGCTCCAGGCTATCATCAGCTCTCTTCAGCCAACAAATGAGGGATAAGAGGCATCCCCCGCTTTGTGAGAAATGTTGAGTTTGACATTAAATCTTTCAACTTGAGAGGTAATCAGGCTCTATCTCTCTTTCTGCACCACATGGTGTAATTTCAGACCTATCTGCCCTACTTTGATCATCCTCAAGTGGTAATATGGACCTACTGCCACTGATAAAAGCCAGAGAGAGAGCAAGCAGGAGAGAGAGGAGAGAAGAGAGTGAAATCTAACCAGTGATGTTTTGAGCTGGCTCACAGAAGCGTGACAGGGAAGATCAGGCCTGTCATTCAGTGGCGGACACACAGATGAGTATGAAGATGAGCTCCCTCTCTCGCTTTTTCCGACTTTCTATGAATATCACTTATCTGGCCTTTGCTTCCTCCCCTCCGAGCTTCATAATCACATCCGAAACACTTTCCAATTGCTCCTGACAGCCCTGCACTGCCTGCTATTTTGCTGAGCGTAAAAAAAGGTGACATATGCCATTTGAGTCTTCTAAAGCTACTCTGTAAAAGCCAGCTGACTTTGAATGGATATAACTGGTGCACACAGATCTTCAATGATGTTCAGTGCTCAGATGTTCAATGTTTTATTCCCCTTAAGTTGCTCAACCACAATAGCTTGCTGGCATATTCAGAGGAGAGAGCATAAACTGTCACAAGGCAAATCCTCAGTGGATACGCTCCAGTTTTTTATCTATGTTTTCCCTAAAACTGTCTTGCCAGTAAAATCATTTCTGCAGTTAGATCATCTTTATCTCTGGGAAAACAATGGATGTTAGATGCTTTTAAAAACTGCCCCAAAAAGCATATTTTAGCTGTTTGAATCCTCAGTACATGAATGCATTCATGGCTGCACTTCTAACAGTATCTTAAAACAGCCTCAAACCAGACAAGCAACCTTTGATTTATAATACACTTGTTTTTTTTTATCAAAATAGTCTAATTTTGATGTGTTGGGGGTTACCCAACATTTCATAATGTTTATCTGTGGCATTGAGAACCTATGTTGTTATAAATGGGCAAATCAAGTGTACAAATCAAATAGATGGTGAAACCCAACACTAGTTACTCAGTTCATAGTACTAACAGCACAATCAAGCAGCAGCGTTCCATCAGGGCAAGCAAGGCAAGCACTGCTTGACCAGGGGACTCTAAAAATAGACATCAATTAAAACCAAAGTGTAAGTGATTTCTCTCCTTCCAGCTCAAACAGCTGTCCATCTTGTGGCCCTAGTTGGCTATTGTCTCTGGAAGCAGGCTTCACTCTGCTTGCCTCTGATTCCACTGGAATCTGTAGTATATTTTAATTTCATGGGCATGTCTGTATCCTGTTAACAAATGCTGGAGCTGAGCAAGCTGAGAAGACAGCAGCTTTTTCTGGTTGTTGTCGCCTGCGCACTATGGATAAACCTGTGGTCTTTGATGGAAGACTAGTGTGCTAAACAAGCTGCCGCTGGCTCTGCTTTCACTGCTCTGAGATCAGTTACAATCCGCATGTTGTGTGGAAACAGAGCTAGCATTAACAAGCAATCAAGTATTCTGATTTATAATTTTAACAGATAAGTCTCCTCTCACTAACCACCTTGGCCAACATGAGTGATGTAGAGGAGAGAGTGTAGTGTGAAGACGTTTTTAATAACTCCTTAAGAACATTAGCAAGGAAAGCCTTGACGATGGAGAGGGGATGTCAACTCCTGCCATGTCTGGCAAGTTGAACAAGTGCAGGCTCCAGCCACACTTTCAGATTAGCATCTCTGAGAAATCGGTTGGTTGAATAAATTTACAAATTTTAACCAGCTGTTTTGCTAATGCTCCACCTTCATTTTTCATTAATATTTGTAATTCTCCTGTAGATATTGACAGTTAAACATGTCACACAGTGCTCAAGCCTTTTAACTCAGTTGTGATTTGTTATTTATTCATTTTAATATAGCTTTTTAGCTCATTAGCACATTAAAAGTTGTTTTTTTAGGGATATGTGGTCCTCATAGGACACCCACTACAAATACATAATTTTATAGAATGTGATCCATTACTGGAGTTTAAACAGAATATAAAGTATTTAAACTGAGCTCAACCTTAAACATCTGCGGCAGTAATATTAATCCCTCTAACACTGATGGGGAACATTTTTCTACAGATTAAGTACTTTTACTTTTGATACTTTCAGTACAATTTGCTAGTAATACAGTTTTATGTGTAGTGAGGTGTTTTCATAGTGTTTTATTGCTACTTTTACTGAAGGAATGGTTCTAATAAATTCCTCCAGCACTTGTGATTGTCAGCAAATGGTAAATATTTTAACTACAGAAGTACTTATTTTTACAATTCTTCAACCAGGAAGGAGTGCAGACATCCATGCAGAGTTTAAAATAAAAGACAGGCACCACAAAATCATAAAAATCTATGTTTTAATGTTTCATTTTTTTGTTGTCTCTGCTTGCCTTTCTGTACAAGTCACCACACACCACTCTAACCAAGTCTGTTCATTTTATTACATTTTATATTAAATGGCTGATTGAACCATTTTCCCCTCAAAAGTCCAAAATCTGAATCTAGAGGAGGTGCTGGAAAGCCATGGCTTGATGCTGCAATCTATACAGCACCCTGACTGGTCTTATGATGTAGGCTAACTCTCCCCATGCACATAGGCTGTTACATACTACAACATTAATTCTTTGAATTCAGGCATAGAAACAGTGCAACTGAGTTCCACCCACACCAGAGGGAAATACGGTTCACAGCTCTCCACTGACTTTGTATTGAATGACCTTGTCACTTCCATCTGCCAGCAAAAAACTGATAAAAATATCTGAAAACACCATAGAAAAGTAGATACATGCAATAAAACGTGCGGCACTATCTACAGGATGAGTGGGAAAACTGTAGGAGCGTGACGCTCGGTATGCCTACTTGTGTAGCGAGTATTTTTTTTTACAGCAATTACAGCAATTTCTCCCTGATGTCCCTGTTTTCCTCTCCCAGTGGGTGTGATTTTCAAAGTATGACACACTGTGCTTTTTCTTTGTAACACCTAAAACCGGTGCAACAGGAATGTTTTTAAAAAGAACATTCAAATGAAAGTTCAATGACAAGGCCACAAACAAGTTCACAACTATTCATTTGAACCTCTGCACACAAGACATACACCCTACAAATATGTAAACACTGAAGTGCTTTCATCAGGTGCAATCACCATTGTTGCCTCACTCAGCGACAGACTGTGGCAGACATTTACTTAAATCACAGTCTTTAAAATAGCCACTTTATTCAGTACATACCAGACATTTAGGAAAAGTGGACAGTACTAATCACCTAACACCTTTTAATTTATCTGCTTTTGTAAAAAGGCAAAAATCCAAAGTATGCTTGTAATTGGCCCAAAAATCACTTACTGTGTGTCAAGCTGGTTTTTAAAACCCTGCGTTATTACCACCAAGCTGTGAACAGAATGGCCTCCTATTGGCCATCCACTGTATCTCTATCTCATGAAAATTACAGATTTCAAAATGTCACCCAGCAAGTTTCCATTTATGGCACTTGGAATGATTGACCCTCTGTAGGCCCCTGTTGGGACCCCCTGCCCTGTTGCCATAGAGATCACCTCTTGTAACTCAGAGACCTGGGAGAGTGTGAGGTTATCTCAATTAGTGGTTGCTGGTGGGATTTTAATGCATTTAAGGCTCTTTTTAACTCTACTACCTCTTCAGTATAATTTTATGAAAAAAAAAACCCCAAAAAACAAACGCTGATATCCATCATCCAACTTGTGCCGTATTGTGACAAAGCGGTTGTTTGTGACTGCTGGACTTTATGAAAGAGTCAAAATTGATTTTTGACAGCTGTGAGAGACCAAGTGTGAACTCATGCATTTAGCTGTGGTTTATATCACACGTGTAGACAGAGAATACAAAACACGTGGAGCAATATATTTTTCATTTGAAGAAAAAGTAAAAATTGTATCCTGTAGGCAAATCATAATGTGTCAGGGAAGCATGACATTATGTCCTACACAGGTTTCTGCTGGAAAGATTTAAAACCTTTAAAAAGAAGACCTTGATTTCAGAAGTTAATGTTTAGCTGTGATGTTTCCTAAGACTGTGTAGGTTTTCAACAAAACAAACAAACAAACAACAACACAAAGGTCCCAAGAATGCAATTCATTTTAGGCCAGAAATTGACTCGCATCCATCTTCTTAACTACTTGTCCAATCCAGTGTCAAGGGGTGCCTGGAGCCTATCCCAGCTGTCATAGGGTTAAGGTGGGATAGGTTACTAGTCTGTCTAACACATAGAGACAGACAAGCATTCACACTCACATTCACACCTACGGCCAACCAGACATGCATGTCTTTGGACTGCGGGAGGAAGTCAGAGTTGAGAGGCTCCAGCCGGTCAGTGGATTCCAACACAGGATCTTCTTGCTGTGAGGCAGTGCTAACCGCTGCACCACTGTGTCGCTGACTTTAATACGTTTATAATTAATAAAACTACGTTTCTTTCCTTTTGTCACAATGTAGATCAAATGCCACTGGAGTATGAGTTAAGTGGCGAGTTGCTAAAAAGTTATACTTCTATCAATATTTGCTTTTTTTGGATTAAATTTTAGCTTTGTTATTGTACTCATTTCATTAAAAAGTCTAATAAAATAGTTATTGTGGGAAAAGGCACTCTGCAACTTCCCTGTTGGCAACACACAGATTGGATTGGATTGGATTGGCACAAATACAACAACCAGCTGAACCAAGCAGAGTCGGGCAGAGCGTAAATAAGTAAACAAGTACACATAACAAATGTTAGGGAAAATTGTTTATGTTTGTGTCTGAAAGAAAAGGATGTCGGCCGAGATATTGGAATATCAGATTTTTAAATCACCCAAATATTGGTATCAGTATCGGTCTTAAAAATCCTCTATCGGTCAGGCTCTAATCAGAAGACGTTAAAATTTCTTAGATCAGGGTTGAAAACTTGCAAGACATGAGAAGTAGGATTGTTTTTTTTAATTGATTCTTACTTCTTTATCCTGTCTTGTGTATTTATATAATATGCTTAAAATCTCAAAATATTCCTTTAAGGCTTTTACTTGACAGTGGAGATTGTTGTCACCAGAAATCTTTTATTGCAATATTTTATCCAAACTCTGGAAGTTTTCATATGATAACCAAAGCTCACCTGCAGGAATGATTCCAATGCGTAGAGAACATGGCACCAGCTCAGCATCCGGTTGGTTCTGGTCAACACCATGGTCATTTTGGGTCCTGGTAACTAACCCATGCAGGACCTCACTGAACATCCCGTCTCCACCTACACACACCACCCTTGACCGAAAAATGAAATCAACAATTTACACGTGTTTGTCATGAGCTTTCTAATACATAGACTCCCGGTCATCGAAGAATCCTGGCTGGTTGTTGCATAATGAGTTGTGTTACATGTACATTTGTTTGAAATAAAGCACATGTGCTACACAGCGAGAAAACTTTTACAAAAATATGACTGGAGAGGAGGCCTAACTGTGAAAGCCCAATAAATAAGAATATCATGCTGTGCCATCAGGCATAACAGCTTCATAAGTCTACCTCAAAACCTTACAAAAATGGATCTATAAATTATATGAACTGCAGAGTAAAAGCATAATGGACTCTAACCCTGCTCTGGGGGACTAAATAGCTGATGAATAGAAGTTGGAAACAACGGGGCACTCAGCTGGAAAGTAGGAAAGTAGGAGGCCTTTTATGTTTGACGATCAGCTGCGCTTTACCCTTGCATGCTACAGACCTGAGCAGCTTCATGTATAATTCGAGCTGAAAATGTAACCTTATGTAAGTAATTTGAAGATTTAGATCTATTGTTACTGATGGTGAAGAAGAGAATCAGCCATCTACCTAAAACTACAGAAAAGGTAAAAAGTCCAACAAACCTTCGTAGTGATATTGATTAATTGACAACACTTTCAGCACACAACTGAGAAACTTAAGTTAAAAAGAAGACTTAAAAAAAATAATTTTTATCAGTTAAAATTAGAATGACTCAAGCTTCTGCTAGTCATACATGCCGACACTTGACATCCTTCAGTACTTGTAGAAATGTGCTGCTTGTAAAAAAAAAAAAAAAAAAATTATAATTTTGAATTTCTTG
>VUQI01006308.1:24496-43354 GCA_015106735.1 Paratilapia polleni
GCAAACGAAAAAAAAAAAAAAAAAAAAAAAAAGTAATATACACATTATGTTGCTTTTATTGCAGGATCAGCAGGACTATTGTTACGCACTTTGACAGTCCAGAAGCTCACACAATGAAACAGGAACATAATTTATGTCTCAATATATCAATTTCATATTTTATACAAAGGAAATGGCATTGTCTTTGCAGGTGCCGGTTATTAATTTTATGGCCAGAGACACAAACATTGCTTCGATGATGTTTGCATACTTGGCAAATATTTTACTCTTCACTGTGCCATATTTCTCAGGGAGGTTTAATTTATCGTTATTTTTTAACCCTTTAAAATTCTAATGTAAAAATATAATCATCCAATAAATTATGATATGATCAGACTTCTCCCACCATGAGAAAGTGGTGAGATTTTTTTTTAAACCCACATAAGCTAAAATCTATTAAAACTCAAAAATATTCCTTATGAATGGAGCTTTAACTAAACCTTTTTTTCATTTTACCAACCAGCATAATACATTAGCTTTACTCTTTAGTTTATTTCAGCGACCTCACTGTTTGACATAAGCTTGTGACATAAAAATCTCTACATGCTTTGTACATGCTTTGCCTGGTCTGCAGAAATCTGAGAATAGAATTTATTTTCTTTTTACTCTCTTTAATATATAAAAATCGATACAGATCGCTGTTTAGTGTAAAGTGACATATTAATCATGTGGTTTGTGGTTCCTAATTACAGAAATGTGCCCTCAGCTGGACGTTACTGTCAAAGGAACTTTGAAAAGCAAACAAACTTTGTGAATTGATTACTAAATCTTTGTTCTTGGTGTCATTTTGGATAATACTCTCTCCTTTTGCGCTTAACTTCTGCGTACTTCCACCTTCCGCCTTGTTTTAGACTTGGCACCATGGGTCCCAGAGCCTTCAGCTGATCTGTGCCTTGGCTTTGGAACTCACTACTACCACTTCACCTCCCTCAACTAGACTACACAGTTCAAATCACAGCTTTAACCCCACTTGTTCACTTTAGAATATTAACTACAATCCTGTTTATTCATGTTTTTATATTATTACAGTTCTTAAATCATTTTTTAAAAACCTTCGAGCTATTGTGATTTTAATATTGATCTTGCACTTAGCAAGATCAATATTAATCATTATCAATAATAATAATGATCAATATTAATCATTATTATTATTATTATTATTATAGTTTATTTGTTTTGTATAGAAACCATTTACGTAAATTTATACGATTTCCCTTCAGTTAGCCTCTATTGACATATTCCATAATAACAAATTTTATAGTGTAACAGCAACAATGTCATAGAAGTGCAATAGGAGAGAAGATAAAGAAACAGTTTACCTTGGGCTCTTTGGCTCTTTAACTAATAACATTGTAACATTGATAATTACAGTACAATATAATACTTATAATAACATAAAATTCATATTCAGTAAGTCAGTAAGTAAAATATCAATGCTATATTGTAATATAAAGTACACTGTATAGTCGTGGCCCAGTGAGGTAATTTAAACTGCCTAATCCTTTCAGGACACCACTTTCCCTCTAAGGACCATGGAGTACAGCATAGCTCAGCATCTTCTAATCCTGACAGACAAAATTCAGTAGCAGCAGCAGATCCTTTCAGTTGCTCAACAAGTCTAAATGTTTTTTTTATAAAGCTACACACACTGTCTCCTGTGGTGAAATTTTATTTGAACCTTTGCACTTATTTGCCATTTGGCTCAACAGAGTGCATCTTAATGACGGTGTGTACTTCCATTTTCCATACATTTGTCCAAACACCCACTTGGCTAAAATACAAATCACATGGTGCGTCTAGTCAATAAACTGATTATATTAAGTCCAAAGTACATCCCTATATCTGTTAGAGAACATTAGAGGACACATACTGAGTAGTGATAGCTGCTCATTTGTAACTTGGACCCACTGCTCGCAGAGTGCCTGGTTGGCACAGTGAAAGGTGACATCGCTACACCGCCACTGGTGCTGTTGTGTCCTTCTCACGTAGGAAACTGTAAAGAAACAAAACAGAACGCTCCAGAAACCACTTATCAACAAACACATCATAGACAGGGATGCTTTTATCAATTCCAGAGAAACTTTTATCAGAAAATATGTGGTGAGCAAAGCCATAGATAATGTCTTAATTTCATATCTTGTTGCCTTGAATAACCTATAATAATAAAGCACCCAGATATGAACCCACCATGGCGTGTGACCTACAGTAGACAGGTATTTCTGTCCATTCTTTCCTCACTTACCATAATACTTGGCTTTGGCACAGTGCGGGCTTGACTTAGAATAAACCCTGGCTTTTTCCTTACCAGACAGGTTATTCAGATATGTGCGCATACAAGAAATGAAGGCATGAAGTAAAGGAAGAAGTCAGCTAAGTAAAACAGGGCTCTGCTCATAGTCAGACAAAAAGTAGAGCTGGAGTCCCATAATATTCTGCTAGGAACATTACTGAAATATTTACATTAAGGAGCAAAAATTCACTCACTAAGCACTTTGACAGCAGACTCACTCGCTAAGCATTTCAAAGTGAAATTATCACACTAAGCATTTTCTTCATCAGATAGAAAAGTTAACTTTTCAGGAAAGTTCTGCTGTCCAAATCACTAACAGTACCTCATACTCACCATGGGGTATGCAAAGAGACGCTCAGAGTGGGTGTAAAATTATCCTTTAATAAGTTACATAATCAGGATGTAAGTGATGGGGTGGATCTTTGAAGCCAAGTTTCCACAGATTGTGGGAATGCAGTCGTGTCAGACTCGCCGCACTCCATTGCCAGTAAATGCTCACATTAGTGAGGTAATTTTTAACATTTGGCTGAGATAAATAATGTAAATCCGATCTTGTTTGGATATAATCTAATGGCTCCAAATCAAGCATTAGGCCCAAAGTCACTGGCACGCTGCCATCTTACACCCAGTCAGCTAAGCTGTGAGGGACTCTCTTGTTAATGCATTGCTTTCTGACTATGGAGCTGTCTACAGGCTTATCTCCAGTGTCACATCACTTGTGATTGGTGGAGCTAAACACAGGCTTTTGGCACACTTAACCAAAATGTAACTGTAATGTGGCATTAACATGGTGTAGTAAAAGGAATATGACACTGATGTAAACTGGCTTCAGGCTGTATTGCTGGAAGAAATAAAATAAGCTACATCTATGTGTTAAAGGGCACTTTAGCAATTTAATCTGTACTTTCCTAAAGCTGAGACACTAGACAGAAATTGATGTTTTTTTTTTAAAAAAGAACATTAATACTAAATTCTTTACTTTGGGCTTTATACAGTAGAAGTTCTGTAAATTTTGTACCTGTGAATGCATAGGGATACAGCTGTTTTGTTTTTTTCTGATGTTTCCCGGTCTGTGTGCCGTGTTCGTCATTATCTTCTGTTTTGCGGACGGCCACTATTTCACACACCTCAACAGTATGGCTGTATCCTGGAATGACATGAAATGATCATTTTTAGTCCACCGCATTACACACTGACCAAAGCATAATGCGTAGTCTCTAAAATAATTTCACAAAAGTAGATAAGCGCATGCAAAAACCTATGCAGAAAAGCACACATGATGCATGTTATAATTTTTAAAGCTGCAATAATCAGTAACATGTAAAATGTAGGTGTTTTCACAAAAGCTCTGACAAACCCAGTGTATGCTATCTGCCCAGCACCAAACAATTTAAGTTTGCTGCTGGTTTAGAAATTACAGCATTTAGCAGCTAAACAGCCACACATTTCCAAGTTACAACCTCCAGGGCTGAACAAGGAGTGCCAAAACTCAGCAGCATTTCCTTGATTGGCCACTTGAGGCTGTCTCAAAAAGTGAGTCAATCTCACTCAAATTTATTACCTCAGGTATTAAGTCTTGAGGTTTTGCATCAAGGGTGTGGCTGATTTGAGTTACAGGACTGTTCAATTTTTCCCCTTAAACAGATTTTTATTTGTCATACGCTCGTCTTTTGGTAGCCAAATAAGCATCCCATTCAAGCTACGTCCACATGTATGCGGGTATTTTTTAAAACAAGGATTTGTTTTGAAAAATATCTCCTTCAACATGAAAACACAAAGAATGATGCCAAGTGCTGTCAAAAGCATGCCAAAGCAACAGGTGGCGATATACCCTTAACCGTACAAAAATCGTGGCCAATCAAAAGCCTTCAAAAAAAATAACACAACGCACAATCTAACATCAAAAAAGGAGGTAACGGCACACACCTTTGATGTTGCAAGACAAAATCTCTGTTTTCCTTGTCCACATTTAAATGCAGAAACGGAGTTTCGTGTAGGTGTGGACAGGGCCTAAGGCCCGTGTATGTGTAGACAGGTATTTGGGTAACCTTAGCTTTTTCTATGCGTTTTGGCTTTTCGTCTACCTGAAACAGCATTTTAGGTCACTGTAAACAGAATTTTTAAAAAAGTCTTAATGTAAACTTTCAGAAACTCTGCTTCTACGTTTACATGTGGACAAAGAAAACTGAGATTTTTTGTCTTGCGACGACATGGATGTAGCCTTAGTCTCAGGTACATTATAGATACACCTTGCAAAACAGGTTAGCTAGACAGCACTAGCATTAACTACTAATTCCCAAGTTCAACTTATCTCATTCTGCTATGGTCACGTTTGGTTTAAAACCAAATGACGATAGACAAAACGCTAGAGTCAGTAACTCAGACCATCTTTTATACGCTCTATAAACTTGCGGAGACCAAAACAGACCTTAAAGGGGAGTGAATAAGCATGCTGAATAAATCCCTGTGAATAAATACAAATTTTATTATTTATTTTCTGGTGTTATAAGTATGGAAATGTTTCCTGACATAAAAGCCTGATAACCTGTGATCATACATCAGTATGTTTATGGGTTGTCTTCACTGCCCACTGTAAAAATATTGCAAATTAGTAAGCTTGGTTCCTTTTAAAATTTTAAATGTTATATCTATTCAGATGCAATATTCTGTTAAAGTAAGTTCAGAACAAACTTACTTACAAAGAATGAAATCAATAGGAAAAACAAGAGAGGTTGTGAGTGTTTGGGAAGGAAATGCATCCACGTTAGTCTTTCACATGAGTAACAAGACAGGGTAGGTCAGCTGACTTAAAAGGCTATTGAATGACCTTAAAGAATGCAGCATTGAAAGTTGGTATTAAGAAAAAAAGTAAGGATTTGTTGGGAAACACATTAATCTTCACATTCTTATTAGTATGAAACACAATGACAGAAATCCTTAAAAATAACTTGTTTAAAAGGTGCAACTCAGTGCTGGGAATTTGATGCCTAAATATGCCAGGTGTGACAATATAGATTTCCCTTTGAACCATTTCATTATTTAAATACTGAAATCCTGAGCATGGCCACTAACAGAACAAATTCAGCAGTGCACTTTTGTACTAGGGAAGGACAGTATTACTTGCAATGAGTTTAACTGACCTGTTCAACTGCAGCACATACAGACATTCCAGTCTCTCCTACAAATTTATTCAGCTGATATGGTGAAATGGATGGGAGGGAAGCATGACATATTATTTCTCTCCTGGGAGTCTGAGGGAATAGGATTTCATTTCTTTTTCAAATAAAGATGATACGCCATGCAGGCATGAATAACTTTATGGCCATCGATATTCACACTTTGACAAATAGGAAGAAGAGTTATGGCCATGTGGGTAATGGCTTTATTTCAGAAAAAAAGGGGAAAAAAAACAAGACTGAGGAGTTTTATTCCAACTATTTGAAAAATGGCACTTAGTTATCCCTGCCAAACCGATCGCTGGTGTTGAATTAAAATACATAATGAATTTCTAAAAGTTATATATTCCATTTCTTAAATGGCTTAGCCTGCGTAGGGTCACAGGAGGGCTGGCCTATACTACATCACTGGTTCGGTTTCCCATGTATCATAAATAAACCAGTATATTTACAATTTAGAGTTTTCAGTTCACTTAAGCTGCCTGTCTTTGTACTGTGTTTAGAATCTCCAACACTCAAAGATACTCAGATGAGAACATGCTTGGAGATTTGAATGTTTTTACTTACATTGTATGGACAAAAGTACTGGGCCACTTACACATTACAACTACAGGAACTGCGTGGCCATGGAAACCATGCCATGAAGATCCTGGGGCACAGTTTTTGTGCTGATGTTAATCCCAGAGGAGGTTTGGAACTCTGCAGTTATTAAGTCAGCAAAACGTTTGTGACTACGTGCCTCAGCATTCGGCGACCCCACTCTGTAACATTACATTGTCTGCCACTTCGTGGCTGAGTTGGTGGTTCCTAAACACTTCTGCTTTGCAATAATACCACTTATGGTTGATGGTGGAATATCTAGGAGGGCATCCTATTACAGTATCACACTTGAATTTAGGGAGCTCTTTAGAACGACCCATTCTTTTACAAATGTTTGTAAAGACAGACTGCATGGCTAAGTGCTTTATTTTATACACCTGTGGCAATGGGACTGACAACACCTGAATTCAAAGATTAAGAGGTGTGGCCCAATACATTTGTCCATATAGTGTAATTAACAGTGCATGAGCAGACATCACTTTTTTCCCACTGATACTGCATAGCTTTGTTCATATAAGTGATGTGCATGTAACTGTACTTCTTCAGTTGGAGCTAGTTACTGACTATCAATAGGTAGCTCAACTTCAGCCCTTTGAAAATTAGATCCCATGCTCTAAGTGAAGCTCCATTGCCTCCAACTTAACACAACTTTGAAGATTTCTGAATACAGGCTTCACAGAGCCTAATGATAGCAAGCAACATGAGTGGCATTTCTCCTCTTTTCCTTGCAGCTAATGACTTTGTCACACATCCAGTCCTGGATGGCACCACTGACCAAGCACAAACCCATCTGATATCAATTCTCCATCAAACTTAGTAAGTAGCAATTAGTAAGAGTTGTGTGAACAGAGAATTTACTCAGTTCAAGACTCTGCAGAGTTCTGCTTCTATAACAAAACGGAAACCAAGCCTCAAGTTTAAAATGTTAAACTTGAGGCTTCAAAATGGTAGTCAACAAACCAGTAGTTGACCTCAAGGTACCTACGTTCATCTTTTAAAAACCCTCGATATCTATAACCTAACTTTCTCTGGTATGATTACTGGCTTAGGGCTAGGTTATGACGACATCAAAAATCAAATCACAAAGAGGCAAGGGGGAGACAACATATTATCCAACCATCTGGAACGTAGCTCGGACAGACCATAAATCCAGCTTTGTTAGGGCTAATGTCAGTTAAGTTCAGACACCATGCATTTACCAGTAATTCCCACTTATGGCTGGTAAGCAAAGGTTTCTTTCTTTAGAAAAAGCACAGCAGGATTAACAATTACTCACTTCTACTCACTTATTAAACCATGACCATTTGATAGTGAGCATAAAAAAAATATATCAGAATCCTGAAACTGAAGCAGCTAAATAAAACTGAACCATTGCTTTTTAATTTATTGCTGTTTTTCCCACTGTGACATGTCAAAATGTCAAAAGACCTATGATAGTCTTTTTCACTAAAGACATAGTGATTATGGCAAAGTGACCTGTGGACGCTGACCGTGAGACTTAAGGGAGTATCTTACACAAACAGATAAGTGTATCAGTTAAGTTCACCTTTTACAGTGTGCATGAGATTATGGAAAGTAAAGTCTTGAAAGGACGAAGATGAAACTTGAATGTACTTGTAGTAGCTGTTACACTGATCGTGGTAAAATAGACACTTGTAATGTGGAGGATTTTTTAATGTGTAAAAAAAAAAAAAAAAAAACTCATTTCATGCATGTGCACACGGATAAGCCAAAGCAGATTATCTTTGGTAAAATGTTGCATGATGATAGCGACAACAACACGAAGCAAAGATAGCAAACAACTGTAACAAGTTTAGGATAATTCATCGTGAAATTTTGTATTTGCAGTTTGTTTCATATCTGAGTGCCAATCTTATACCCAAGTTGTGTTTAAAACTCTGAGGAATATATCAGAATATCTTATCTTGTATCTTACACATTTACATGTTTGTCATCTTAAGCTCCCGGGCCTACGGTTAAATCCAAAAAATGCAAAATGTATGATATCTTCAGCCTGGTAGGCAAATCAAATTCTCTCAAAGACAAAAAAACCCCCCAACATTAATGATATTGTCAGTACAGACAGTCTTGCCTTCTACATTCGGGGTGTTCCTCTGGACCACTTGGTCAAATTAACCCGAGAAACAAACACAAATCCGAAATCCCAGCAAACCGAGTTGTGGAAGGAACTGGAAACAATAGCTGCCATTCCCGCATTCTAACACTGCTCTAATAACCCTGGCACATACACACATGCTCAGATATGCACACACGAGGACACAATAATCCCATCACCACACACACACACGAAGCACATACCCCCACACAAATTCCCTACTTTTTAGCTCGGTGCGGTCCCTAAGCTACATGCTAAGCCCTCGGCCATACAAGGCAGATCCTCTCTTCTCTGCTCTGACATACTTTTCTTTGGGCTTGAAAAGAATCTTGGCACTGGCAGTCAGCCATGTGTGTGCTGCCTATTCATACCACAGGGCTCAGTGTGTTACAGCGAGCCGGAGAGGTCTGCTATCTGCAAAAAGTCTGCTTTTCAGGAACCGGAGGGAAAAGGGTTGTTTTTTTTTCTAATGTCTGGAAATCCTTCTGCACTTGGAGGAGAGCATTCAAATATTTGTTTTTGCCGCTACACTGACACCTGAGAACTCTGGCAGAGAACACTAGTGTCCTTTATGGTAATATGGTTCCTGCAACCTTTTTTCCATCACTTTGAAAATTCCCATTTGTGAAGCTAATAACTGACGTTACTGCCACTCCTGTTCTCAGTTACCTTTGTAAGACTTGGATGGACCTTAAGGATTCAGCTCTACATTTTGAGGGCTACACTTATTTGCTTTCTTGTTGAGAGGAAGATAAATACCGCTTTCATGTCTGTATGCTAAATGGGAAGCTATAAAGCCAGAAGCTAATTTCTATCATGGCTGTAGTTATGTTTAGGTTCATGTAATTTCCTGTATGCTGTTCCTCATCTATTTATAGTGTTGTGAGTTTTCCTACTTTATAATTGTCTGCTTCACCCTCATTAATTACACCTTTGTTTAATCTATGACCTCCCACTTGTTGCTCAGGTGTTCCAGCATTCCCTGTTGGTTTGTTGTGTGTTTTTGTATTTCCTTGTGTTTGACCTTTTGCCTATTTTTTATTTTTATTTTTTCACCGTGCCTTTTTTCCCGCCCAGTGCCGGCATTTTTTTTTTATTGCTGATCACCTGTTAAAGGCCTTGGCCTGTTCAAATTTCCCTTGAACTCCTAAAAGCTGGACACTGTGTATTAAAACGTGTGCAGGGACACTATGTGTACAGGTTGAACGCTGATTGGTTCAAAAAAAGAAGCATGCAAAACAACAAGTAACAAAGAAGCATGAATGAGAAGCACATAAACTGACTGCAATTTTATTGGTTTTCTAAACACTTCATTTCACTTCACTGCAAAAAAGCTGAAGAAGTTATCTTTTCTGCTATTTGGACCTGACCAAATACTGATGATCTTGACTTTATGTATCTCTGGACTGAGATCCATTTGTTCCCATTTGGTTTTAATGTTGTTTAGTCCTGCTGCCAGAGAGAAGTCAACAAAACTGTCCAAAATTTGTATTACAGTACTGTGCAAAAGTCTCGAGCCACCCCCCCATTTTTAAAAATATTTTTCTTCCAAGGAGTCAGACTTTCTTGTAATTTTTAAAGTGGTCTTCATCAGTAGTTCTCCAGGCTTTCTGAAGGTATTTCACATTTCAGTCCAGTCCTTGTACTTTACCATTTTACAAAGTATGTTTTCTGTTGTTTTTTAAGCCACATAACACTGACCTATAAATCATTCAAGCATAAAAAAGGCCCCTAACTCAAGAGATAAACTAATGTTGTGTCTACACATCATGAACAATTTAGCAAAGAACCAGAAAACTTGACATATCTCAGCATGGTGTGCAGTGCCCTTAAAAATTTGAGGAAACTAGACAAGTGAAGGTCAAAAGAGGAAGTGGCAGGCCTAAAAAAACCCAAAACTATCTACAGTAGATGGACAGCATCTGAAAATCATGTCCTTAAGAAATAGGGAAAAATCCATCAAAGATGCATCTGGCCCTTCAGTTGATCCATCTACTGTTCACTGAAGCCTCATCAGAAATGGTCTCAATGGAAGGGTGGCTGTCAAGAAGCCATTCTTAAGGAAGGGAAACAGGGACAAAAGGCTGAGGTACACCACCATAATCCACCATGCAACACCATCTGGAAAGCATCTGATTGACAACAGCTTGATTTTTCAGCATGACAATGATCCCAAACACACTGCCAATGCAGTAAAAGCATATCTGGATAGAAAAACAGACAACAGAACACCATCAGTCATGGATTGGCCTCCCCAGAGCCCCGACCTCAACATTATTGAAGCAGTGTGGGATCAGAGAACGGAACAAAAGGCAGCCAACATCCAAAGAAGAGCTTTGAATGTCCTTCAAGAACCCTGGAGAACTATTTCTGAAGACTACTTAAAGAAATTACAAAAAAAACTTTCCTCAGAGAGTTCAGGCTGTGTTAAAGAATAAAAATGGTCATACCCAATATTGACTTTCAAGCTTGTTAGAATTATACAAACTCAGTTTTTACCTTATATACTGTATTTCCATTCATCTTTGCACCTTTTAATAAATCGCTGCATCTATTTCGCAATTTCCTAGTAAAATATAAAGCAAAGAGGGGTGGCTCAAGACTCTCTCACAGTACTGTATGTGTATTTTGCTAGGCAATTGTAAATAATCTGTTAGGTTTCTGCTCCAGCTTCAGTTTCCCAACAAGGGGGGTGCAGCTTAACTGCCATGGGAATAAGGCCAAGTTCAAAGAGACACTCACGTGGAATGAGGATCAGGAGAAACATAATGAATGGTTCTCTAACCCTGCCATGCAACTGTGAACGTCAAACTCTGGCAATGGCAGTGTGTTGCTTTGCCCCGAGTGTGCATGTAATCCCCGGCTCAAGCACTGTTAGTGCCTTTCTCTACTCAGCCAGAAACATTCAAGTCCTCAGGGCCCAGGGTGCCACTGGTTTCCACTCTAACCACATGAGATGGATTAACACCTGTAATGCACTGGAACACTATTAAAGGGCAAGACCAGTTTGAAGAATTTTTTTTTTTACACCATCCCTGAAGTTGCTATACACGTGACACTTGTTGACTTGTAACTCTCTTATAACAAGACTTGCAACATACTCATGCCAATGATCATTCTAGGTTTATGTATTTTTTTTTTTAAAACCTTTTTTTCACCAGGAAATGAACTCTGAATTCGGACACTTCTTTTAGTACTCTTCCATATAGTACACTATGCACACTTTGGACTTATTTCTGTAATATGTGAATTTTGACAAGGTAGTCTCAAATCGTACAAGGCATGTTGTGCACTACGATTGTCGTGCTAGCTGCAGCGTTTTGTGAACATCTGCAATTTGTCATGCCTCTGAGCACACTTATTAGATTCTTCTACAGTCAAGACAACAATTTAACAAGGGTGAACATTAAACACCACCACAACATGTGTAATGCATGGTTTTACTTGCAATGCCTAGAAAAATAATCTAGGTAGCTGTTAGCTAGCTAGCTATCATTGGCAGTAGTCCCTCTCCTTTCAGCTACATAGCACAGAGATGTGTACAGTGCCCCACACTTAACTTTTTAACTTCATATAGGTATAATTGATACTGTGAATGCACTTTATGCACTCAAAATAGTTTAAGTATGGAAGTATGTGACATGGGACACAACATTAGAATCTCTTGTGTTAGCATGCCTTCGACTAAAACAGGCCTAATATATGATAATCCAAGCATGAGTAAAATATAGTCTCTGTTCAACACATGACTATCACCCAGGTGCAGGATTAGGTTAGGGTGCTTGTGAAAGAGAGCATGGATTAGTGTAGTCGTTTCTTTAAGTGTGTCATATTTTAAAAAGAACATGGCAATCAAGTTTAAAGTCAGTGAAGCGGCCCTTCAACTACTTTGAAGGCTAGATATTCAGCAGGACTTGATGAGGACTGCGAGCTACAGGTCTCGGCAGTACTAATATCCTGCAATAATGGAACAAAGAGGATCTTTGTGTTAATTTAATGGAGTTTAGGAGGTCAGTTAAATTTACCTCTTTTGGTAGAAACGCTATCCACCAAGTAATTCAAGAGCATAGTTCTGAAGAAGAGCCGTTGTTCGTTTTGGCACACACATACACCTGGGAAAAGGTAGAACAGAATTGTACCTTTTGGCTTTTTTTGGAATTCTTTACAGCACAATGTGGCACCTGTTTGTGCAAGTCATTTTTGTCATCTTGCCTGGAAAAAAAAAAAGGCCCAAAAATGAGCTGCAACAAATAAGTCAGTTAATGTCACATTTTCTGGTCCTGCTGTCTTCATTGTGAGGATTTGATTTATTATGCACAATAGCAGCTTTGATTTAGGACTGATGGCCATTCAAAACAAGACATTTGCCAGAAATTAAAATAGTACATTTACAGTAACTTTACAGGTAAAATGTTTAATTAATAAAATTGGGTATATTAATCCACAATGAAAATAATTGCAAGTTGCAGCCCTACACAAAGCAAATTATCTATGATGGCTTCCTCTTTTAGAGTCTCTGCATCTCTGCTCTCACAAAGGTCAAAACTGTCAAGACTGCTTGCTATTGGGAAAGTGCACAAATTTCCATGTCAAAGTTCACAAGTTCTCCTGCCCAGTAGAGCAGGGGTGTCAAAGGTGCTTTCTCACCAAACAGTTATGGGGACTCCTTGAGGATAACAGCCACTGCAGTGCTTGTGCATACATACCTTTAGGTGTGTTTTTTTTTTCTTTTTTCATGCTTTGATTCGCACTGCCAATAATGTGAACAGTAATGTGACATGTAGTTACTCATTTACGCTCGGAGCCGACTCTGCTCGGATCAGCTAGTTGTGTTGATTGTGGAGTTCTAAACACGGCTATTGCAGGGAAGTTGCAGAGTGCCCTCTAATGGACAAACTATGCAATGTCAACACTTATAACATGGATAAAGGGTGTTTCTCCCATCTATTTTTTAAATTTTCATTTATCAGCCATTATAAATGCAGATAATGATAGATCGGCGAATAGCTACTATCGGCTGCTAGTATCTGCATGATGATGAATTGGTTGGGCTCTATAACAGAGTTGGAAAGGAGACGTGTGAATTTAGGCTAGCGGTTGAAAACACCTTTTTTCTTGCTCTTAAGTTAGATAATGTAACTTTGCCAGTTCCTGCTGTATTTTCTTTATATGTTGCCAAGTATACAAGAGCAGCTAACATTAGATGGGCTTTCTTGGACAGACTGCAGCTCCCTGTGCTGCTGGTGATTGCCTCCAACACCCCCACTAACAAATCCTTTGTGCCTCCATTAACAGCATGTGCATGTCTGTGGCCAAACATAGCAACCAGTAAACCAAGCCAATTCAGATCCACTTTGGCTGTAGTCATCTTTTACTTTCTTGTAATAATACATCACTTTCAAAATGTTCTCTCTACTTTCGTCTGCTGCGTGTGAATGCCAAAGCAAGTTGAGAGATAATGCTGCGAAGTTTATATGTCACTCTGATGCTCATGACAAAAACATAAATAAATGCAGACAAGTGTAATAAAGACTGGACTTTACTCTCCACATCTCTTTGTTTTGTTCCATTTTCAGCTATCTGTTGTTTACACAGCTAATGTCAAAGCCTTCTATAAAGTCTCTGTTCACGTTTACATGGGTTTTCCTAAATATGGCCACTGCCAGTACAGTCATTCCTGGGTTCCTCTTGTACTGGAGAATAGCTATCTTGAAGTAGGAGCTTAAAAAGAAGAACTTTGATGGTTCACTGTTGGTAAAGTGTGGGCACACAAATGGTTGTTCTACAAACTATGAAAAGGTTTCTCCATTTTTTAAAGTTCCTAATCTCATTTTAGTTCAGAGGTCACATACTGCCTGATTTTATTTGAAATAGGTGTGGTCTTTGTCAGTAATGTGGCTGTAGTTATGATGATTCAGACCTCCGGCTTGAATGAAATTAATGTTTGGACAGCCACTCTCAAGATGTGATCCATTCTTAACAATACAAAGCTTCCTGGTGCTAAATACAGTGAAAAGTACACAAAAAAAAAAAATCCAATTTCCACACTTTACAAAGCCATCCAGTAGGCCAGACAGTTCTGGCTGTATATTTGACATCCCTGCATTACAGTAAGGCACTGCTGTCTTAAATTTTAGTGCAAAGCACTGTTGCTGGGCCTTTAATAGGGGTTCTTGTGGTGGAAGATAATTCTTTTTAGTTACTTTAGTAGCAGCACCTTTAGTTCAGATTACATTGATAAAAACCTGTTTGATCAGCAAGTACCTGTGTCTCTACAGGTACATGTGTGAGGTTCATGATCCTGCTCATCTTGCTTCCCTAAAACAAGATGGCATCCCACCAGACAGGATTCCACTGAACACAATGGTTTCCTACACCGTCAACATAAAATCTGAATTCCTTGTTTTTAGCAGGGGTGTCGAAGTGGCGCCACCCCAGACATTTTCTCCTCAGCCCCAATGCAAAATGATGACGTATATGACAGGTTTAGACATGACTGCACTGAATTTGATCTTAACTTAATAAACCTGATGCATTCATGCATTTGCACAGGAGATCTTGCTTGTATTTATGACATTTCTGACAACACCGCGCGTGGCCTCACCTTCTTTCACTCCTCTGACAACAACGAGCTGTCATCATATTCATATTCTGCTGCTGTTCTCTGGACCCCTCCCTTTACACAGTGGATCAGTATGTAATCCCTTTATTGTTACTGTGGTGTGGCACTGACAATATGTTAGAGGACAAGCCAGTGCAAGCTTAAGCAAATGCTTAGGTGTTCCCACATTGTTTATGTTATTTTCATATCATTCCCATTCTGCTTTTACACTTTGCCTTCCTATTCACATGTAACATGTCTGCAAAAGATGAGGTAAGATTTAACTGAGGGTGTAAACCTGCTAAAACTGTTGCAGATATAGAAGCTTTCAAATAGCCTGGTGCTATGGTGGATACATTACAGGCTGGCCATCACCAACACATCATCACGTTTACTGCATGATTTGTTTTGGAAGTCCTACTCTTTACTCCTATTGACCCAAGCCTCAGGTGAACAAAGCAATCAGTGTAATGAAAGATCCTGTATGGTTGCTGTCAGTGACGCAGTGTAAACCTGCACAGTTTACCCAATCTCCAGCTGTCGCTTTCTGGCAGTGTTTATTTCTCTGTATCTCTCTCCCTCCCTCTGCAGCCGTCTCTCAACGTACAGACAGGCCTGTGCATTGAGCACCAGCTTTAGATTACAAAGCACAGATCTGCCTGGGTACACATGGCAGTGAGCTGTCAAACAAGACGTGTGGATTCCTCCCAGGCACAATGGGTTTGTTAAGCCAATGCTTAGGCAAACAGATGGAGAGGAAAGGACAACCAAGGTGGAAGATGTAACAGGAGGAGAACAGTGGTGCAATGATAATGGTAGTTCACTACTATGCCAAAAGTTCCAGTCTCTAATTTCGATATTTATTTCCACTGGCTCTCCTGTGGCTTTTGCAGACATACTAACAGAATTGCTGAAGGGATGATAGTGTTGATAAGGTTGCCCCCCCCCCGGCCAATTAATTACCTACTACAGGATGGATAGTCATGAAATGTGGTACAGACATTCATATTAAACAAAGGATGACAAGTCTCCTGAACTCCTCATTTTTCAACCAACAGGTGAAAATCGCCATGTATGGATACTACATACATGGCGATTTTCCAATGCATTGGTACCAATGCATTCATATTTATTGGATGGATTGTTTTGTTTTTTTGAACAGGCATTCATTATTTCTACAAGATTAGTTCCAGTGACACTGGCACTATGGGGTTTGAAATAAGGGCCTAAACACTTTTGGATTGTCATTTATGTCCCCCACAGGATGAACTATAATAACTTGTGGATTTTAAGGATGTCAAAATTTCAATTTATGACCAAATTCCCCCCCCCCCCAAAAAAAAAATTACATTCCAACCAAATGCAGATATTTGCTTGTTAATATTCTAAATCAACAGATCGTGACAATGGTAAACATTATATTATCTCAACATTAACATGCTAGCATTGTCATAAGCCGTTTTCATACACATTCTGGACAATGTTAAGAGAATCAGGACATCTTTGGTGTAGAGCACAACAGGAGATCCACTTCAGATTCTCACAACTGGAAAAACTCAGGTAGGGTTAGCTGAGGGAGCTCCATAGGTGGATTTGCAGCAGGCAGGACACACTAGCCGTGAATTCAGCGGACTGTTACGTGCACTGTTCTCAAATCGGTGTAACCCCCACATCACACGGACTAACAAGCTGGAAGGTTAAAAACTGTTTAGTGTCTGATGCATCTCTATTGTGCAATGTCCAGAAATGTGCAGGGCCATAGCACCTTTTCAAGCAGGTGAAAAGGTACTATGGTTTATATGCTAGTTCAAAACCTTGCTGTGCCAAGTACAGCCTCATGGAGACACCAGCAGGGCTGCAGACTCCTTTCTGTATTTTCAGAAGCCTTTGAGACTAAGTAGTAGTTCTGTGTGAGATTGATGCACAAAATCACCTAGCTTTGTTTTGTTTAAGTTGTTACATGTGGATTTCACTATAGGCACTGAAGAAATTTGGTAATTCTGATATCTCATTTCAGCCTGATTCGCAATACTTTAAGTATTGATAAAAGTGAATCCCAGTGTGCTGGATATCTATCCAGCACTGCCATACGGGAAAGCAAATATCTAAACCTCCCTCCTGGCAGAGAGAGATATTCAGGCTTAAAGGGCCTGAAGAAGTACTACTCGCTAAGCATAGTGATTTGGAGGAAAGGGGAAGCACTCTCTAAAGCATATGCCATGATTTATTCACGACTTTACTCTGATCTGAATTGTGTCCGAGGAGTGACGCAGCCATTATGTGGGCACAGCATTTATTCCAAGGCTCCGAGGCCATGCCATCTCAGTGAATGACTTTTGTTTGTCTGCCTGTGTGTGTATATGTGTGTGTACAGTATTCACCTGGAAGCTGTGTTTCAAAGAAATCCACATAAAAAGAAATAGAGCACTTCTTGTCTGGGTAGCTGCCGAGGCATCAGGGAAAATTCCAGCTGCCACCACCCACTTCTTCACTAAAGTCACTGATTAACCACACTGTGTTGCCTATGCTTGTGATAATCCCACTCCACAGAAGTGTTAAATGTTGAACCCACTGGCAAAGTGTCCTTGTTTGATTCCTAACTCCAGAATAAACCTGACCTGCTCTTGTCACAATGATCACAAGGGGGGATTTTGATGTAGTCACATTGAGCATTGACTCAATAAATGGAAGTCTTTATGGCAGGTTATTATAGGGCGCTTGATACCACTTTGCGGAAGGTCAATGGGCAGGTTTAAATTTAAAGTGTGCAGAGCCAGCTGTAATCACTCGACTCCAGTGATACAGTAATTGCAGACCAGGGAACTCATCTAGATGAACAAACATTAGCCTCGGGAGGTTATAAGAGTGTCCGGATTAAGTGGAAGTTGTCTGATGCGACGATGGAAAGGGCCCAAATTTGGAGCCCTGCTTGACAACAGCAGCAACAGTAAAGAGAAATTAATGCACACACCATTAATCTAATGCATGCTGGGAGTTCACCTTACCCTGACTCTAGACCATGATATAGCAACTGGGTGCAAAGAACATCACCACAAGAGACAATTAGGTAGTAAAAACTTCAGTTACATGTAAACTTGTAGCTGAACGAGCCATCCAATCAAAAGCAATGAACTATAAACAGAAAGTCTGGAAAATAAACAGTTTTAGGTGTTAAAATCATTATTGCATGTACAGCCAATGTGTCAATGTGTGTGTGAAATAGTTTTGTTTCATAGGTACTTTCCTTGATGTAGTTTTAAATCAGCAGCAAATGTCGCATTACTCTCATAAAAAACAAAACAAAACAAAACAAAAAAACCCCCATGTGATTGGCTGTGCATGTGACCTCTTAAGTATAACTGGTTATATACGTATTTAGAGACTAACATTCGTTTTAATCAATTATCTTACTGTTGGGGTGTTAATATCATGGGTGTATTACGAGCGGCAGCATCTGAAGCCAGAGGTGACAAAAACTGCAGTTCCTCTAGTGGCTACTTGATGCTGGCTCCAAGAGTGAGTAAAATCTCCCATAGGCTCCCATGTTAAAATGCTCAACTGGAAAGCATTAAAAAGCATGTTTTTTTTTTTTTTTTTCTTTTTTAAATAGCTCGTCCATTTGGATACCAGTAAGGCTTAGTTAGGGGCATGGCTGCTTTGACTGACACATGTGCCATCAGGGAGCTGTAGCCAGTCGCTGCCTGCTAGGTTTTACCTCTGCTGACTGGAGTCAATAAACTGAGGGGTGTACTACCAAGCAAGATTAATGGGTTAGCAAGCTTTGTTGAATTTAAAGTCAGTTTTCAGTGTCACAAAGGTGGCTCTCTTTTTATCTGGCCAGATCACCAGAGTAATTTATGCTGGTCAGGAGCAGCTTATGTTCAGAGGTTTGCTGTAAAATCAGCTGGAAGCGCCATTTTTTTCACAAATTCTCTTATTTACAGGGGATATACATCCCCTGCTGAAGGAATATGTTTTATATATATATATATATATATATATATATATATATAAAAAAAATATATGTATACATATC
>VUQI01006311.1:6996-17361 GCA_015106735.1 Paratilapia polleni
GGGGGGGGGGGGGTACTCCTAAGGGGCATGCCCTCAGCCAATCAGCTCATTGGAGGTAAAGAAGGGTTAAACGAGGCTAATGATTCAACAGCCATAACAGCGGAAAGAAGCACTCTAAATATAGGCATTCCAGTCTGGAACGAATGGAAGGGGTTGCGGGGGGCAGCCGCAGCTAGAGCCAGACGTGTCTTCCAGCCAGACAACTGGAGCAGCAGCACCAGTAATAGTATAGTAATCATCCATGTGCTGGGCCTCTGTGTGGAATAAGAGTGTGGAAAATCGGCTCTGGTGATGGTGAAATGATGAGCCAGTTTAACTGCACCCTCTGATTTTCAGTTTCACTTTCTCTTTCTTTATCTGTTAGCCAGTGTACACTTACATTATGACATGGACTGCTCTGAATTTAAACACTTGACCTCTGACATCCCCATTCTGAAGGCAAAGCCCTTTTTCATCAGAAATGTCTAAGAGCCTTGTCAATGTAAATTACTTACTTGTAAGGTCTGGTATTAAACTCGTTCAAGGCTAAACTGGTTGATTCAAAAATGAAAAAAAAAAAAAATGGCCTGAATTTGATTTGTTCTCAAGAAGGTCAATTGCAGGTCCTATTATCATTTCTACTAGATATGTATATGTGCATGCTTCTTAGTGTTTTTGTTGATGTGATGTGCATGTGGTGGCATTCAAAGGTTAAGTATTACTCATGTCGAGGTTGACAGCATTTAGCCAGTTGGTCCATTTTCAGCACACAGTTGCGTCTGAGAGACGTAAAGAAGTGTTTTCTCTGACTTTAACCAGTGAAAATTACAGTCAGTAGAACTCTCTATATATCCAGTTTCAAAAGGGGTGCTCCTGGGATAGGCAAAAATGAATGAGATGGTATAGAGCTGGAGCCCAAAAAGGTAACGTTCATAGGGTGTTTGTTTGTTTTGTTTTGTTTTTTTTCTGGCAATTTCTATTATGTTTTTGATAGCGGAGATAGATACAATACATACTGTTTCATTTAAGATTTTCTACTAGTTAAATACAAAATTCTATATAAATATATACGTATATATAAAATATTTTGATTTCATGTATCAGATGAGCAGCAGCCACCTGATAGCAGTCTGTAGCACCTGTAAGTTTTTGTTTTGATATAACTGTACTCCTAACTATGATGTAGTCATTGTTTTGAAATCGTTAACCAACCGTTCAGCATATACTAGTAGAATTCTAGCATTTTATGGGTAAAATCACTTCCCTGTAAGACACTCTAAAGAACATCAATACTTTTTTATTTCTGTTCAGACATATAATCAATACTGTATTAACAAAAACTAAAGAATATCTGGCTTTTATCTCTAGAAGCAGGTGCAATTCATTATTTTATTGATTTAGATCCATTCACTTCTATTCAAAAGGACTATCTCAGCCCTCTAGGTGAAATGTTGCCAATTTTGGTACAGTGGGATTTATATTAAGTGAAACAGGCTCTCCATAGATTGGCTGTGCTTTAACTCTCTCCCATAATACTGTGCTAGTGCTGTGAGATGACAAATGTTATAATTCAATGCTAATTTTAAACGAGAAGAATAGAAACCCTTAAGTTCTGAGAACATTTTTTTCATGGCTAAAAATGTAAAGAGGAGATCTCAGTAAAATGTATAAAAAGATGGACAAAAGCAAATATACAACCAACACAAAAGCAGCTAAACTGGACAGCACTGAGTTAAATCAGTTTGAGCTTGAAAACAAATATGGATTTATTTATACAGAAATCTGTGTACAGTACCCAAGACACAAAATATCAGAGAGGGCGTGTGGTGGAAGCAGGGGGTTACTGTTGGCCATCAAAGCTAGTTTTGATCTCTGCTTGCCTCTTGGCAGTGCTTCAGCCCTTGGCTAATGTTCTCTGATGACAATATTTGGCCTCTGAAACTGTGGCTGTTTCTTGCTGCTTTGAATGGGAACTATTGTGGCATCTCTTCTGTTGGCCTGATCAGCTGCAGTCTGACTCAACCTCTGTCTCTTTGTCTATCTGTGGCTTATTAAACAGCTGCCCATGCACACACCTCTACGTTACTCAAGCTCTTTTATGTGATCCTATACATAGCAAGCGCTTATCCAATACCATGGGATAGTTTGGAGGCCGCTGAGGCATTCCTGAACTTGTCGGCATAATGGGCAAGCTCTTTTGCATGTGTGTTGAAGTGGAGGGGAGAGGGGGAGTGGGGGGCCGGATGCCAGGGGAAGTAGCATCAAAACATCATGTGGCTGTTTTTACCAGTTGAACTCGTGCAAATACACAAGCACAGACACACAATTCAGACTCTTGCCTTCTTTGGCTGTGTTGTGAAAAGCACACACACATGCACATAAATCCAGGAATGCCAGTGTTCTGGAGCTGAATGCACTTGTGAGTTCTACTGGTGGCTAATTTTTGTCACATATTTTCCCAAATTGGATGGCATCGTGTCGGAATCTTTCTCTATCTAAACTGGGACTCGCTTCGCAGCTTTTGTAAGCAAAGAACACAGTCTGTCTGGCTTTTATGGAACTCTTGTCTTTAACAAAAAGATACTGCTGTCATTTAGAGTGGTAGACCATTTACTGCTGTCTCTGCCTCGTATCATCCCTCAGCTCTTATGCAATGTATGCACTGATACAAATCTTTCATAAGTCCTAACCTTGCACTGTTAGCCATCTTCCTAAGCAAACGTAACATATGGACATGCTTTTGTTTTTTTGTTTTTTATAGTGAAGACTTCAATTTTATCATGTGGCTGTCAAGTGATTGACAGGAAGCAGGTAGTAATATAATGTGCATTCTGGTGTGGACGGCTTTTTTATGCTGTCTAGGCAGGTAAGATTTGTTGTTAGTGGCTTGCTCTAAGTAGAAAAGTCTCAATGAGTCATCCAGTTAATCAGTTTAAAAAGTTTTTGAATAGCACATTTTTGTATAAAGTTTTGTTATTCAGTGAGCTTTATGGGTGATTGACAAGCTGATATTAAGATATCTGTAGTGACTGCTTCAGTAGATATAATACAGCAATAGATGTGGAACCATTATAACCATTTCTCAAATTTAGAGGAAGATTGTTACATTGCTACTTGTAACTTTGAAAGACGCCATTCAAAAAGACTTCATAATATCTAGTTGGCGTTTTCATGTTTCTTGCAAAATGTTTGTGCACTTTTTTTGTGCATGTCGTGCAAACAAATTTGGAAGCTATCTACATTTTTCAAAAATGTTTAAAAAAAAATCTGTATAGAGATTTTGCTTGGTGTTATGCCAGTCTGCAGCCTAAATGCAGATTTCTTTATTCAATCGGTATTGTTTCTTTCAAAGAATTCAGAATCCAAAATGACATGCATGGCATGACATGCAAGCAGGTGTGTCCTCCTTTCCACTGGAAACACATGCAGTCACACAGCTGAGGCTATATATTTTTTAAATGTACAATTGTTTCAATGGCAACATGAGCATCAAATTTGTAATGTTGTCTTTTAATTATTTTTTTGGAATCCAAGGATAATGAAGTAAATGACAGAGCTTATTAATTGTTGCTGAAAGGGGCAGGGAAATTTAACAGGCTAGTTATTAATCCAGACTCTGCTAAAGAGATTTGGCTGCAGTCAGCCAGTGTATCTGGCAGAAAAGCTGTAGCGGTCCATCAGCACTGTACACAGTGTCATTTCCTCTTTGTGATCAGCTGTAAACTTTTTCCAAAGCTATTTTAATTTGGATTTTGTTCCACACCATAATATCTCATTGTGAAACTGTTGTGCTCATTTAAACACAACCACTTCCAACGTGTCATTTTCAGTTTGCATTTCCAGTAAAGCCTCTCCCTTTCGGTCCGCACAAGATTGTTCTCACCTCTGAGCTGCTGTTTTTCACCCATCCTGTTTTTATTTCTGTACCTCAGCTATCTTCATCTCTCTCTTTTGGGACTGTTTTGGTCCCTGGCATAATTTATATATTTATTCTATCGATAAACCCACCACACTCACATTCCACTTGATTAAAGTGTAGCTTGATGCTGAAAAGCAAAAGGTCATAATATGTGCACTCAGAAAGTGGCTCACAAACAAAAAAAAACAAGCAATAAATTGAAATTAAAGTAGATTTTACTACTAAGGATTCATGCATTTTGCAAGCCCTGCAGCTCATTCTGAACCATATATCCACAAGTGCACACTTTGTAATTTGCAGTGGAATCAGCACATTCAAGTGCCAAATTAAGGCTACATTCAGTATGAACAGTCGCCTGTTATTCAGCATGAGCTGTGAGTAGCACTAAAAACAACAGGGACTCGATCTCCCATGTGACTTGTGTAGAAATGAGTTCGGAGTCCACATGCCTCAGAAGAATTTGTTGTCCAACTGTTGGTGTTCCTGTTTATACATGAATCATCTGTATGTGTCCACACACACACAAACACACATACACACACACACACACACACACACACACACAGCAGCACCAGAGAAAATCCACGTATAATAGGAGGGGGAGGCTCTTATTCTTTTCACTTTCCTTCTTTCTCTTCCTTCTTTCTTTATCTCCCTCTGTCCTTTTTTAACGTCTTGTAATACAGGGAAAATATGCAAACCATGGAGTGGCAATAGTGGGTTTAGCCAGTGGGAACACAGCGTGATTCCAGCAGGCCTCGGCCGCAGAGTAAACACTTTCTTTTCTCAAGCCAGAAATAGTTTGGCTGGATAGAGAGTGCTGGAAAGGGAGGGATTGAGGATAGGAGGAGATACAGAGAAAGAGGAGGTGGGGGGAGTACAACAAGGGTATGATGGTCAGAAAGAAGGAGCACTTTTAAGCCACATTGTTTCTTTTCTTTATCATTTTCTTCCTAGTAAATTGTTCACACTGGTGGCCTCGCAATCAGTTACTTCCAATAAAAAAAGGACACACACACACACATACACAGTCCAGTCATGTCACTCAAGCGAATTAGGCCAATGGCAGCACTACACAGGGGTCACGTCAAAAGTGCCGATTGTCTCAATCACATTAGTCCAGCACTGGCATCTGTTTAGCATTTAGTTAATTGTGATGTTATTAAGTTGTCAGTGAGCATTAGGGCGGCAATAAGCAAAGCAAATATTCTTCCAGCCCAGGCAGGCAACGCTACATGTGTTGCTGATACCTCAGACAAACAGGCACATATAGGAAACAAGCACAAACCCCCCCTGGACACTGTAAGTGTGGATGGCTTTGCACTGAACCTTCTAATCACTCTTAGCCGCTGTTTGCTGTTTAAATGAAGCGATCACTGGGAAAATACAATAAGCGTGTTTATGAGTCATTTTAGTATAGTGCAGCTCTTCGTCAAAGGGCAGATGTGCATTAGCATTATGACTTCTGATCACAAAATGCTGGCATGTTGAGCTTCCTGTTGGTGTCATCTGGTGAGTCAAAATGCTGATTAGCACCATGCTAATGCTTGTTTTTTCAGCATCCCACTCATAATTGAGCAAGCTGTCCATAGTCGGAGGCAGATTATCCGTCTGTCTGTGCGCGGCTGGCGAGACAGCTCACACAAGGCATTTTGGGTCACAGTGGCTGTCAGGTGCCATATTCTGCATGGCAGGCCAACAGGAAGACATTCAGGGACATAATATTGATTGTATTTGAACAAATTGGTGGAAAACAGAGTCATGTTTGATCTATATGACACTGAGCCCCCTATCAGAGCACAATTTTTTAAAAATCTTTTTAAAAAGATTTTATTTTATTTCATTTAGTCTATGACATGACAAGGACTCACATTTAGAAATCCTAAACAAGCTTTATTTTATTTGTGTTTTTGTTAGATAATTGATAGATAATTGGGTTTCTGTGTAGCTATATAGAGTGATACAATCAATGACTGATGATGTCCTCATCTTTTGGATCTATGTTCACTCTATATTCACCCAGCTCTATTTACCATCAAAATGCCTCTAAGCTGATCATTTAAGGCCCCACAGTTCACTTTACCTATGTCTCTGTAAACAAATACCTCTTTCTTGCTGCATTCCTCGATCTCCCCCTCCTTAGCACTCAGTCTCTCTCTCTCACCTTCCAAAATAAGAAGAGCGCAAGTGGTCAGAGACACTATCGGTGGCTAAATTAAATCAAGCAGCACTAGCCTAGACTACAGTCACTTCTGCTACTAACCTCCTCCTTCTCCCTCAGCAAACAAATTTTTCCTCAGATAAGATCTAAATGAGTTTTTCCAGGCGGAGGAAGATCCTCTGTTTGGCTGATGGATACTGAGCGGGGCTCCAGTGTGACCAGCACCCGGTAGTAATCATCCGCCACGACCATAAGTGTTATGCACAACGGCCTATGTGAATAGAGGATGTGTGGCTTGTGTGTAAATGAGATAAAATGTGTGAATGAGAGTTGGCACTGCTACGTTTCCCTGCACCCAGCTTCATTCATTGAGAAATACCCAACTGGGCCCCTGCACTGCAGAGCTTCAGTGCCGAGGCTTAGTGTCATGGTGGGCACAGTCGCATTGAGGCATCACCACAGGAAACCATGGGACAACAGCATGTCAGACAGGGAGGTAGTATTCTTATAAGGGGAAAATAGGTGGGTGGGATCCAGTAGCAAATTGGGATGTCCATAGTGGTGCAACAGTCTAGCTGCGGGAGAATCCCCACATGGATGGATCATTGTAAACCACGGACAGCAGCCACACATCCAGAGAGACCAATAAAATGATGTGGTATGGGCAGAGGGAGGGTGGGCAGTGGGGGCGGATTATAGACTCCCAGAGGGCTCTGCGATTCACGGCCCATAAAATGGAAGTCAGCAGGACATGCTGCAAATCTGGCCAGCCAATATCCACCATCCCCTTCTTCCCTCTTTCGACCCTGAGGATGCGTCTTAGCTGTACGTCACAATGCAACCCCAGTGAGCATGTCCCGTTGTCGGACAATCTTAACTCCCTTGGACGCCGCTATTCTCCCCTGTTACATTTGCATGTCAGCCGCTGCGGCTTTGTTCGAGATCTGCTTGGTTAAGGAAAAAACGGATAGATAAGGAAAGAGACAGAACAGTGGAAATCAACGAAGGCCTTTGCCATCCAGAGAATTAAAAGGCTGCTTTTGTTAGGAGGTTCCCTACTTTCAGATATCCCATCGCATTTTAACCTTGGCAAGGCGAGGACTTTGAATATAAAAGGATTCGCCCAAGAGAGTGAAAGAGAGAAAGAGATGTGGAACAGTGGCTCGACGTCAACAATAGCCAGGGTTCTTTTGTCCACAGAGTTATTTGAAGTAAATCTCCCTTTGTAATTAGATTGGAACTGTTTGTGGACATCTTAGGAGAGCACGTCAGTGTTAAAACAGCAACGCGCGAGGGCCATTTTAATTTACAGTGCAAATACCTTTCGATTAGCGTGGATAGAGGAGGGGGAGCAGGGACTGAGAAGAAGGGACAATAGAGGAGTCTTTCAAGCCTTTTCTTTTTGTTGTTGTTGTTTGAGAGCGGGAAGAGGTTCGAGCAGCTCTCCTGTGTTCGTTAATTGTGAAGCAAGGAGATTAGTACGAGTGCTTCCAACCTTTCACCCCAAACAAAGGAGCCATCAGATCCAGTTGCCTAGTGACACAGGGTTTCACACCGGCAAATTTAGCCACTGCCTTCACCACTCCAGCTCCTTGTGGTACATCTTAAGAGAAGGAATGAAATCTCCAGACTTTGCCCGTGCACCCCATGCAAACCATTTCTGTCCCTGTCCATCTGACAGCACCCTTAATGGCAAGAAGCAGCCACTCTAATGAAAATGGCCGTTCATCCTCACTCCAAGTCTGTCTCTCAGACTCATATAAAAGTTAATGTACCCGTGACAATGACATTCAGAAGACCGTTTAGCTTTGGACAAATGCTGCATTTTTTGGTGGCAAGAGCAGCCGGGCACACAGAAATGTCCTTTTACACTGCGTGCAGCTCAATCAAAGGGCACTTAGCAGTGTCATATTGATTATGGGAGCTTAACCCCCGTCAATCTCTGATGGGTCATTTTGGCAGCCTTCCCATAGCTTCAATGAATATGCCTCCTTCAAACGGAAGAAAGGGGTTCCCTCATCTTAAGTCAATGCTTGTGACTTCTCACAGAAGATCGCCATAAATATATGTTTATGAGAAGAAGACAGCGTGTATCTGTGTAATAAATGTGCTTTATGTCTTTCTCTGACTCTGTCTTGAGTCAGGAGGAGAACATTCAGACAAAAAAAAAAAAGCACAGTTCCTGGACCATCTCAATTATAAAAATGGCATTTAGACTTAATACATAATCACTCCATTTGAATGCAATGTCAGCAGCCAGTTCATGGCATCTCTCTGTCAAGAAAAATCTCATGAATGAGCTAGTTACAAACCAAGCTATAAGATTAAACTCAAGCAAAGAGAATTTAATGCAGTGTTTTTGAAATCTAGGTTATTTGTTGTCCAGTGTTTTTTTTTTTGTTTTTTTTTGTTTTTTTGTTTTTTTTTAAGTATTTTGAAGCAGTCCATAAAAATAATAGTCAACTAATGCCACATTTCATTCCATTAAATTGGAATTGTCTGACTGAAGAATCTTATTTGTACTCTGTGTTTTCTAGGGATTTCTTTCAGGGAAACTACAGGAAAAACATGAATGTTTGCCAGCGTATTCCGTAAACTCTTGCTTGCTGTAAAAAAAGAAGTTACTAATATTCTCCCACATCCACCTTCTTGTCTCTGCACTTGCTCCTGGCCTTGGTCCGAGCCTTGAATGCCCCCGATGCATTCATCGGAGTGTGAGTGTGTGTGAATGTTAGCTAAGCACTATAGATAAAAGTGCTGTATGAATGTGTGTATGACTGGGTGAATGTGGCATGTAGTATGAAGCGCTTTGAGTACTCAAAACTGACTAGAAAAGCGCTGTATAAGTACCAGTCCATTTACCATTTACCATGTATGTTAGAGTAAACGCCAGGTTACTTGGAGGGTTGGGTTTTGGACATATTTTAGGCGAGATACCACAGGGCTATTTTGCTTTCATTAGATCTCATTGACCAGTTGAAAGAAAGAATCCAAAATACACATTTATGTTTATTTTACCACATTTTCTCTACGAATATTTCACTAATTAGCATGTACTTAATTGGATAACAGCTAATTTCTGTATTTATTTATTTATTTTTCTGGCTGTTGACAGTACTTTCTGATTTATAGAGTAATAAAAAGAAATACCCCTGTTGCAAAAAAAACTAATCTCACACCAATGTGTCAGCAAAATGAAACAATGAACCTGACTTTTTGCAATATTTAGATTTCTTTTTTGGAATACCATGCAAATGTGCACATAAGTAGATAAATAATACCTCAACTGCATATTGAAACATGGCAGTTTAGAAAACGTGTCATGCAAAAAATAATTGTCTGCAAGTAAGTAATGAAATGGTGAAGTAGTAATATATGTAAGGTAATTTTTTTTACCCTGCTTACCTTTGCAAATAATGCTTTGATGTCCTGTGGTGGAACCCCTTGTTTCCTAATAATTATAATACTGTCTGAATATTATCTTTAGAGGTTATTTTAACTCAGACTGTGAACTCAGAAAGGCCAATTTCTTGCCATTTTTTAGGTCACTGCCCCCAAATATTATCTGCTTTTTAAGCTGTACAATTTCTGAAGATTTATAGCTATTTTTATACCTTCCATGTAGCTATTATTGCCATTATATTTATGCTGAATGACTACCATCTTAATCTTTCTATTTAAATATTTTCAGGACTAAATCCGTCTTAAATTGAAAATTGATTTAACCATTCATTACTGACTGTTTTGTCATTCTGTGGTAAAGCATGTGAAAAACACATTTTAATTACATACTTTATGGTTTGCGTACAAAAAAAAAAATCTCACTACATATAGGCTAAGCATTGAATTTAATTAAAGGATTTTTACTGTATATAGCATATAATAGGTTATTAGTGATAATAAAATTAGGTTATAATATTTTTCTTCAACATAAACTCATATGGATTTATAAATAAAAGAATCCATTGGTACAAAATGGAGATGAAGGGGAACTTCACCTCAACTGGCCTGCCTGAAGTTGAGGCCATATGCGGGTGTGGAGCAACTGCTGTACTTTAAGACAGTTAGGAGTAAAACAGAGAACAGACGCTGAGTTGGGATTGTCTTGATGGTGGCCTGCTAGGACAATACTCCGAAAAGGAACTCAAGTGGGACCCATTACACCCCACCGAGGGCAGACTCTTATCACTTAATAGCAGGTTTCCCTCTGAGAGCAGATTGTTTTGATAGATGGCACCAAGTCAGGCCTTTGCAACCAGCTGCAAAAAAAAAAAAAAAAAAAAAAAAAAAAAAAAATAAAAAAATT